>MCJB01022727.1:238035-270629 GCA_002018475.1 Nicotiana obtusifolia | reverse complement strand
GGGGGGGGGGGGGTACAGTTCAAAGCTAATTTTTTTAAGAAATTTCAGCAAGGGTTGGGTACTCAGGTAAATCTTAGTACAAATTTCCATCCACGGACCGACAGGCAAGCATAACGTACTATTCGGACGCTCGAGGGTATGTTGCACACTTGTGTTCTTGACTTCAAAGGTAGATGGGATGATCATTTACAGCTCATAGTATTTGCCAACAATAATAGTTATCATACTAGCATTCAGATGGCAACGTTCGAGACTCTATATGGCAGGAGATGTGTATCTCCCGTTGGATGGTTCGATATTGGGGAAGCAGAGTTAGTAGGACCAGACCTCGTGCATCTGGCTATAGAGAAGGTTAAGATCATTACTGAATGGTTGAAAACTGTCCAGAGTCATTAGATGTCCTATTAGGATATACGTCGTAGGGATTTGGAGTTGCAAGAGGATGATTGGGTATTCTTGAAGGTTTCCCCCATGAAGGGGGTAATGTGGTTTGGTAAGAAGGAGAAAATTGAGTCCAAGGTATGTCGGGCTGTACAGAATCATGCAGAGGATCGGCCAGGTGGCTTACAGGCTAGAACTACCTCCAGAGATATCTTTAGTGCACCTAGTGTTTCATGTATCCATGTAAGAAGGTGGTTGGAGACCCGTCTCTTATTGTTCCAGTTGTGACCATAGAGGTCAATGAAGTACTGACTTATGAAGAAGTTCTAATTGCTATTTTTCATAGGCAAGTCCGTGAGCTGAGAAATAAAGAAATTGCCTCCGTGAAAGTACTATTGCGGAACTAGCAGGTTGAAGAGGCCACTTGGGAGGCCGAGGAAGAATTAAAGAAGAAATACCCTAATTTATTTGAATTGCTATGTATTTGTATCTATGATGTTAAGAGCTAATTTTCAAAAATTATGATTTCCCCTATACTACTGATGTTAAGGATACTCCCTCTTGGTAATGCGATGTTTGGCATTGTTGCCGGTGTTATTTCCATATTGTTTTACATCCTTGTGTTGTGGTTGTGTTGTTAGAATTGGTTTATGGGATACTCTAACAGTTGGATAGGCCAAGTTAAAAAAACTCTATCGAAATTTTTTGAAATTTAGGGAGTTAGTCAAAATTTGGAGATTGCTTGTGTGTGAAGTAATAGTTGAATCACAGTGGACGATAATGACGAATTTCGACCCTCATTCGAGGACGAATGATCCTAAGCAAGGTAGAATGTAAGGCCCCATAAAATTTTACCTAAATCCTGAGGTTTCGTAATGCCGAGGTAGACGAAAAAATGCCGAGGTGCGTTGGGGAGTTGATGAAAAAATTATTAAAATGCAAGGCAGTTCAGTGGTCCATTCTTCGATAGCAGAAATGATCTGTGGATTGTAGATCTGTCGCAGACTAAAGCAGAAACTTGGGCAAACATTTGGACCATTATGTGGTTGCATATTGCGGGCCACACAACCCAACACAGATCCATCACAAAAATTTCCGGTGGAAAGTTCTGCGCCGCATTATGCGAGCACAGAATTGGTCTGTGGACCACAAGCAGTCGCAGAGTAAGGTAGAAGTGTCCAGTTCCAGAGGGCCATTATGCGGTCCATTTTGCGAACCGAAGAAGCGTTATGTGTTCGCATATGCGACTGCTAATCTGCATCGGGGCTCAATTTTTTTAATTTTTACAACCCGAACCTATCATTAGACGTAAGGACCTTTTTTTAGAAGAATATATGATGTTTTTAGAGAGAGGAAGTGCCCTAGAGTGAGAGGTGAAATCCCTAAGTTAATTTTTCATCCAAAATCTTGCCAAAGCCTTGAAATCAATAAGAAAGCTCACAAGGTCATCAACCAAGAGGTAAGATTCTAGCCCTAACCTTCAATTTCAAAATTTTGTTTGGGAATAGGTAATGGGAGGAAGGTTTTGAGAATGGGGGTTGTTGTTTATGCATGCATGTACATTCATGGGTTGTAGAAAAGCAGTTGAACTCAAATGCGTAGACCTTGGGTTGTGGGGGAAATCCTCCATAGGAGAAGCTAGAAATCACAATGCCCACCTAGTGTTTAATAAAATGCTCAAATGAGCTAGAAACATAATCTCCTCCCTAATTTGTGTTCAAGTTAGCTATATATCTAAATATATCAATGTTGTTAGGATTTCCAGTACTGTGTAGTGGATTGTAGAAAGCTCAAAATGAGATATGTTCATTAAACTCTTCTCTTTGAATTAAACCCCACAATATCCTTGTAAGTCCCGTATTGCTCATTATAAATGGATTATTCCGAATAAGCCTTGTCTCCAAAGATATATGCTTTCAATATGTATTCTGAATGTTCTTGTTATGTTGAATTACTATTTCAGAAAGTGATTAAGCATGGGCTGTGTGTTAATATGTTATGACTTGAAAACTTGATTCTAATGAAAACTAGTATGTCGAATTGTGTAAGAAATCACATGTGCCTAAGACCCTTAATTTGGTTAGTTACTCAACTTTGTACTTAAATTCTTGAATATGAATGTTTGTTGTTGAAAATTTGTGATGATATTTGAAAGTGAAACAGTAAATATAGAATATGAAATATGGCCAATGCGCCAGCAATGATATTACATTTGGGGCTATTAGTGCCATGAAACAAAGAGGCGAGATCAAGATGTTAAAAAGAGTTGTGAATCCTTTTAAAAATAAACGCTACGGGAGTATCGTTTAGTCACCGAGGAAGGGTAGGTCAAAATAACCTAACCCCAAAAATACACGTGCTAGTGTAGGAGGGATTGAGGGGTAAATCCCCGTGTTAACGTGATGAGCTTGTTTCCCCTTATATGGGGTGAGAATGTTGTATTGATACGTTTTCCCTTGAATGGGATGAGATTATTGCTAGCGAGAGGTGATGTCATGTCGACCCATACAGCATTGTGGTTAGACGGCTTAGCCGATCAGGATGAGATTGGACGTCATGCCACTACATGGTGGTATTGCAAGTGGATGTCTCGGGATAAGACGGCATAGCCGATTGGGCTGAGATCATACACCGTGCTAAAAACACGATGGTGTATCGATTCTAAAGATCTCCCAACATAAAATACTGAAACTTACTTGAAATTTAACATTCCCTAACTTGAAACTTTGATACTATTTGAATCTCTTATTGATTTCTTATTTTCTTCTCCATTTACTGTTACTCATTCTATTAAGAGGGTGTTTAGTTTTACATACTAGTACTATTCCATATGTACTAACATCCTATTTGCCGGGGACGCAGCATTTATAATGGATGCAGGTGGTTCCATTATAGGTGTCATTGATCAGTGATAATAGCACAACCTCTCCTCAGCTGACTTGGTGGGTCCTACATCATTTCAGGGTCCCGTATCTCTTGTCCTTTGTACGTAGCATTTTGAGGTATAGCCGGGGCCTTGTTACCGGCACTTTCGTAGCACTCTTTTGTTTCTGTTAGAGGCTCCATAGACATAGTATGAGTTGTATCTTGTTTTTCCTAAGGTTAAGCTAAAAAAGATGTAATCGTATCTACAGTTCCATTTTAAATATGACTGTACAGTGTACTATTTTTGGACTTGTTAATGATGTAACAAATGGACATGAACTTGTGCTATTCACATAACCTCTTATAGTCTAATTAGTGTAATGTATTCTTCTCTTTATTCATGGGTGACTTGTGGAAGATAGCATTGTGTAGGATTTATCGACCGAGGTAACTCTCTTGAGCGCCGGTCGCGCTCCCTAAGGTCAGGGCATGACAAACCTATGACTGATGAGGAGTAGAAGAGATTGGAGCGATTTCTGAGAATTCGCCCTCCCCAGTTCAATGGAGGCAAGTCAGAGGATGCTCAGAGTTTTCTTGATCGGTATCATCGGAGTTTTTGCACGGCGGTATTGTGGACACCAGTGGATTTGACTTTACTACTTTTAAGCTGATAGGGGCAACCTACAAATGGTGCCAGATGTAAGAGTCAAGCAGACCAGCTGGCGTAGCACCACTTACATGGCATCAGTTCTATGTTCTCTTCTTAAAGAAGTTTGTCCCACAATCGTGCAGAGAGGAGTTGCGTAGGGAGTTTGAGTTAGTTATGCCATGAGGGGATGACTGTGACCTAGTAAGAGATTAGATTTGCAGATTTCGCACGTCATGCAGCATGGCTGGTTCACACTAAGAGGGAGAAGATCAAGAGGTTCATTGATGGCCTCAACTATAGTCTATGTTATAGTTTTTCTCGACAGGTTAAGATGGATGCTAGGTTTTACTAGGTGGTCCGTATTGCTAGACACTTGGAACATGTTCGCTTTCTTGATCGATAGGAGCGAGAGGGAAAAAGGCCTCGTGGATCATTTGGTGCCTCATCTGGAGGCCAGTCATATCACATCAGAGATCGTCCTTTATGTTGCACTCACAAAGCTCATTAGATTCCTTGTGGTTCATTAGTTAGGTACAGTTCATATAGTGCTCGACCAGTTCAGCCATCATTCAGTGCGATGCCAGTAAAGAGTTCATACCATGCTCCATCTTCTTAGGGTTCCACGGGCAGTTACTCGGGTTATCAAGATGAGCAGGCTCGTAAGAGGGGTTATTTCGAGTGTGGAGACTTGAGCCATCTCAAGAGGGATTGCCCTAGACTTTTGAGTAGGGTCCCACAGTAGAGCTTGCGGCCTATGGTTTCAACAACAGTAGCTATGCCACCCATACAACCAGTTAGGGATGTGGCTCAATCAGTTCGAGGTCGCCCTATAGGGGGAGATCGATCAGGACGTGGTGAGGACCGTTGCTATGCATTCCTCACCATGCCAGAGGTAGTTGATTCCGATGCCGTGATCACATGTATTTTTGCAGTGTGCCACATGGATGCTTTAGTGTTATTTGACCCTAGTTCCTCGTACTCGTATGTGTCATCCTATTTTGGTCGTTACTTGGATACGCCTCGTGATTCTTTTGATATGCATGTTCATGTATCTATACCGGTGGGTGATTCTATTATGATGGATTGTCTGTATCGGTCGTGCGCGGTCACTAATAAGGATTATGAGATTAGGGTTGATCTCTTATAGCTCAATATGGTTGATTTAGAGATAATTTTAGGTATGGATTGGCTATCTCCGTACCATGTTATTCTTGATTGTCGAGCTAAGACCGTGACGTTGATGATGCAGGGGTTGCCTAGGTTGGAGTGGACAGGTTCTATTGGTCACACTCCTAGTCGAATGATTTCATATTTGAAGGCTCAACAGATGGTTGAGGAGGTGTTTTGGCGTATTTGGGCTTTCGTAAGAGATGTAAGTGCTGGTACTCCTAGTGCTTAGTCGTTTTTAGTAACGAGGGAGTTCCCAGATGTGTTTCCTGTAGACCTGTCAGGCATGCCACCCGGCAGGGACATTGATTTTTGTATTGATTTGGTGCTGGGTACTCAGCTCGTCTCTATTCCACCATATCGCATGCACTAGTAGAGTTGAAGGAGATGGAGGGAACAATTATAGGAGTGCATTGACAATAGGAAATTGAACAAGGATACTATAAAGAACAAGTACCCACTACCGCGTATCACTGACTTATTTGATCAGCTTCAGGGTCATAGAGTATTCTCGAAGATTGACTTGATATAAGGGTACCATATGTTGAAGAGCACGGCTTCAGACATTCCTAAGACATCTTTCAGGACCCGTTATGGCCACTGTGAGTTTTTGGTGATGTATTTTGTGCTAATCGATGCCCCAAAAAATATCATGCACTTAATGAACAACGTATTTCAGCCGTATTTGGATGCCTTCGTGATTGTATTTATTGATGATATATTAGCGTATTCTTGCATCCAGGAGGATCATAAGCAACATTTGAGGATCGTGCTACAAAATTTGGGGGAGAAAAAGTTATATGCTAAATCATGTACATATACACAATATGTAATCAAAATCCTAGGTCTCGCATCTCCGAAGGACGTGGAGCTTGCCGATAAAGCTGAACATGGACAGCACCTACAGAGGAGGTCTACAAGTCTGTCTATCCGAACTGGCATTCATGAAATGCAGCGTCCCCATGAATGGGATGTCAGTACGAAATAATGTACTGAGTATGTAAGGCAATAGAAACCGTAAGCTGAAACTAAACCGATGATAAAATGACAGAAAGTAACTGGGAGTCAAAGATGGTTTGAAGATATACTTACCTACTGATACTGACTCAACCCTCTCAATACAGTAAGTAAAATAACTATCTGGTCCTATAAGGCACGGAACGTGTAATTGCTCGGCCGATGTAGGCTCTCTCATAGGCACTCGGCCATAGTAGGCTAGGTATATAACTTACCATCATATCAGAGGTTGCCCAATAAGGGCCTGCCCACTGAAACATGTTTTATTGTTGTTCACTCCCTGCACCCTTATGTTATTGTTATTATTCTTGTACATGTTTTGTTTAGCCGTGGCCTATATCTTGTTATGACTTTGATATTATTATTGTGGTGATGTGGTGGCACATGCGTACATGTTGTGTGGGTTGATTGTAGTTGTGTGGAGTATAAAGGTGGCGAGAAGCGCATGCGGCGACATAAGGGTGGTGTTTATTGATGCGCATGTAGCGAGATAAGAGGGCTTATGCAATAACAACAACCACCCAGTATAATCCCATAAGTGGGGTCTGGGTATGCGCCTTTTGCTATATAAGGAGAAATATCTCATTGTGAAGCTCACGCGGCGACATAAGGATTGCTTGTTGATGATGTTATGTGGTATTTCGGGGTGATTTTTGATATTATTCATGTGTTGGAATGAGTTGATGCTTTGAACATATCCTTGGTTTCCTTAAATGACTTTACTTTATGTTTTATGGAGTTGTTGGACGATTTTTCCCTGTTATCACATGCCTCACTCTTGGTTGATATTTAATCTGTTATGTTTTCCGTTGTCAATTTTATATTGATATCTTACACAAATTATTTTACTAGTGAGTGTCTTAACTTGAACCTCGTCACTACTCCACCGAGGTTAGTCTTGATACTTACTGGGTGCCGAATGTGGTGTACTCATACTATGCTTCTGAACATTCTTTGGGTAGATGCAGGTACCTCAGATCACACCGGTCGTTAGAGTGTGGTGCCAATATTTCTAAGACATCAAGGTATACCTGATGTTCTGCCCGCACGCCTCGGAGTCACCCTAGAAAAATCATCACAAATGCAGACTCCGCATAAGACCCAAAATTCCGCTATTGTGGACCATCACTTGCACCAAAGAAGCCACTTCTATGGACAAAAACGCACATGTACAATCGTGCTTCTACGCAAACGCTGCCACAAAAACGCGCACCTAAGAAACTAATTCAAATTTTAAATTTCAAAACTCACGCCGAAAATGCCTAATCACCTCGTAATGACCTAAAATTTTGCATGCATGTCCCAAATGACAAAGTGGACCTAAACCAACTCTCAAAACTAAAATACGAACCCGATATCAACATAGTCTCGCAGTCAAACCTATCAACATTCCAAATATTTAACTTTCCAACTTTACCCAAATAGGACCAAATCAGTATAGGGACTTCCAATTCCCAATTTTGACATATGCCTCCAAAATAACCAGACGAACCTATTGAAACCATCAAACACCATTCCGGGGTCGTCTACACAAAACTCAAACTCCGATCAACTCAAACAACATAAGCCTCGAAGTAAGGGACTAAACGTTCCAATCAATCCAAAACCTCCCCAGAACCAACCTTATCATCCTAAAAAGTCACACAACAACAAATACACATACAAGGAGCACCAAAAGGGGAAACAGGGCTCAAATACACAAAGCGACTGGTCAGGTCGTTACTTTCTCCCCTCATAAACAAACGTTTATCCTTGAACGAGTATGGAGACATACCTGAAGTGCCAGAAAGCTGAGGATACCGGTTGCGCATACCATGTCCGATCTATTAAGTTTCCTTCTCGACCGATTCACCTTTCCATTGAACCTTCGCCGATGCAATGTGCTTCAACCTCTAATTTTGGACCTGCCTGTCCAAAATAGCCATCGACTCCTCAACCTATGCCAAATCCTTATCCAATTGCACTGAGCTGATATCTAGAACATATGGCGGATCTTTAGAGTAGTTCCGGAGCATGGAAACATGGAAGACCAGGTGAACTCTAGATAAGCTAGGTGGCAATGCTAGTCTTTAGGCCATCTCACCAACTCTCTCAAGAACCTCAAAAGAACCAATGTATCGAGGGATCAACTTGCCCTTCTTCCTGAACCTCATCACACCCTTAATTGGTGAAACTCTGAGTAAAACCCTCTTATCACCATGAATACCACATCAAGAGCCCTCCTATCGGCACAATAATTGTGTATGCAATAGAGGTGCTTATAGTGGAGCTTTTAAGGTGTTGATATGGTTTCCACCTATATGGAAGGGAGGTTATGAAAGCGACAAAAGATGTGATGCGAGATTTAAAGGTAAGTAAGGTAAAGGCGAAGAAAGTACGAGATACTCAAGTTCAGAAGGTTGTGAATAGTCCAGACTTTTATTAGAAGGGTAAAAGCGCTGTGGTTCAGTATCCAGAAATGATAGTTGTGTCGTCGGTAGTTCCAGCATATAGTTTCGAGGTACCGAGACGTCTAGTTACAAGAGTACAGAAGAAGTAGAAGCGGCATGATGTCTCACTTGGTGTTCCAAAATAACATGAGGAAATGAATGTTGATAGCAAGTTAAAGGAAGGGCGGGACAAGTATAAATAGATATGTGCAGGTCGCAAGCTAAAGTATGGTAGAGCGACAATGTTTGTAGGCTGATGGGAGTAAGGATAAGAAAAGGTGAGTGATACGGTGACAAAAATAGGTAAGGCCTCAAGATTAAGCCCATCAAAACGATAGAGCTTATGGTTTTCGTAAGCTATAGAAAGCTCTGTATAGCTTGAATAAACTTGGAGGAGTTTAAGACTATGAGCATTTAGAAGAGATAGAATGCTACCCTGGTAGTAGAATAGGAGCGTGAGTGTGATAAATGATAAGAGAATTATGTTTAGGAATATAGCTTTTGATTCAAGTAATGATTCAATGAGAAGGGATTTTATGAATTGCACGGGATTAGAATACCTTCCATAAGATGAATCACATTGAGATGCTATGAAATACGGTTATTGAAGTATAGTATCGTCCCTAAGGTGGATCAAGCAAATAACTTCAAATGTTAGCTGACGAGACGTGAGCCCTAGTAAAAATGTATTACCTAAGAAGTTTCAAGTTATCACTAGTGGATTATAGTCAACATTAAAGGTGAATCAATAATAGATAAATAAAAGTTCCAAAGTATGAGATGAGATTAGGCTGCCACTCTTTAGATGAAATATAATGAGGAAGTATTAAAGGACTTAGATTTATACATATAGGAGAAACAGCGAGGGAGTAACCTGGAGTTGGGTAGCAGACCTCGGTAATAATAAATCGGAGAAAGTGTTATGGTATAGTATGGCCTACCTAGATGCAGTAATGACATATGTCAAGATAACCGAGGCTATAAAATAGAATATTGAAATAGTCGTAAGTTTGACAAAGTACAGTATGAAGAACTTTTGTACACCTATAAATGCCTAGAGGGATGTGTTGTCATAGTTATGTATAAGTTCACAAAAAGAGGCCTAGAGATTTGCTAAAAGTCGGAGTAGAAATAAAGAAGAGTCGCATAAACTCACATACATGGACGGAGTAATACATGCTACATGACAGAAGGTAGCAAATATTACGAGCTTTGAAGTATTCCTACCACAGGTAGTGGTGTGGAAAGAAGCCTAAAGGGGGGAATGCCCTGGCCTCTGGATTTATTCATAGAACAATTATCTAGATGGCAAGGACGATATTAATTTATTTGTAAGAGCAGTAGATTATGATACTGATAACTGCATCAGCCAACATTCAAGGACGAATGTTCCAAAGGGGGAAATGATATTACACCCCGTATTTTTGTATGTAAAAGTACGCCGTAAGTCAATTGATGTAAGCTCGAAAATGAAATCCTCTTTGAAAGTACATAAAGTAAGTTAATAATGTTAATGTGGAGGTCATAAATATTTAATATCATGAATAAAATGTACCAAGATGGTTGGAAGGCTTAGAAGCTAAACGAATTGAAGAAAATTAGTTTCGCCGAAAGTCGACAAGTTGGGAATATTATAACATATACTTTTGGGGTGAGACTAAGGTTCCTAATATGATGAGGAGGTTATGTTATTAGTTATTTTAGTCGTATGATATTCGTGTGTTATGTTTTGATGTCAAGCGAGCTGTGGAACAAAAGATGGCAAATGTCATCACAGGTTACATTCAGAAATGTGCTGAAAATTAGGTCAAATGTAGCTAAACATTTCTCTCAATATACTAAGAGTTACGGGGTGATCCACCCACCATATCGAAGGTCAATGAGTCTAGTTTCCAACCATTATAGAATTCATCAATGTGGCATTGGAGTAGAGAGATATTTTCATTTTTGCAAGACTGTGCAGACTGCTAGGTGACAAGTAGTTGCATCACCTAGTTGCTAAAATTAAGGGACCAAATAAATCCCCAAAAAAGAGCAGCCAAGGGGCCTTTTAAGGTCTGAATTAACCCATTTATTTCACTCATTTCTCAACCCAAGAATATCATATTGAATCTGTTCAACTCCACCCCCAAAAATCCCACACAAACCCTAGGCGATTTCGGGTGATACAAAGTGATTCTAGTGCCGAAAATTCCTAGCAGCTTGCTAATTTTCCTTTCTCCTTCTTGTAGCTGCATTAGGGGACAAATTTCAGATGAAGATGGACTAGTTTTTGTGGGTTGTATTATGCCCAAGACAAAGGAGCTGCAGGTTAAGTTAGCTTGAGGATTGGACTGGATGTTATGAGGTATGTAACGTCTTCCTTTCTTTTCTTTGGCATGATTCCGTAAGTTACGTTACCCTTGTGAAGGATTCAAGGGGGCAAATCTTTGTATACATACTATTCTGATGATTAAGGTCCATTAAATAGTATTTCATATGAATGTTGAAATGGATTGTGTTGGTCGTACTTTCATGTATTCTTAACGAGTAAATAGAGCCTCCAAATAGGTCCTTATCTTCTATATGTAACAAGACATCCACGTGTCAATTGAAGATTACGCACGAATGGTCTAATGAATTAGAAGCAATATAGTGTCCGTATAATAAGGGATTGTTATACAGAAATAGTTCAACAAGGTAGCATAATGTATGGTTTGCAGAAAGATAAGAATTCATCGACCTAAAAAATTCCATGACTTCCAACACTTAGACGTTTGTGTTCATAAAACAGAGAAAGACCCACGAAGGTAGTTACGTTGCTCTCAAGTTATGTAAGGTTGACTATATATGAGGGTGATTTTAACAGATGTATATGTTACCTAAGTATTTGTACACTGCAAAATATGATAAGCTTAGCAATAAGAATATGAGTTGACAGAGCGGCAATCTCGCAACTCTTATTACGCATATATATATATATATATATATATGTGTGTGTGTGTGTGTGTGTGTGTATGTATGTATGTATATATGTATGTATGTATGTATGTATGTATAACGAATAGTCTCATAAGCTAAGAATATTACATAGCTATAAGTAGAAAGAATCATGTAGTCCCCAGCAACGAGCCGTGATGTGAAATAAGGATAGAAGTATGATTTCAAAATAGTTACAACGTTCTTTACGTCTAAATAATATAAACTAGGAAGGATGACGCAACAAGCGGCTAAGAAATAAGGATTGGTTTATGTATGTATAACGAGTAGTCTCATAAGCTAAGAATATTACATAGCTATAAGTAGAAAGAATCATGTAGTCCCCAGCAACGAGCCGTAATGTGAAATAAGGATAGAAGTATGATTTCGAAATAGTTAAAACGTTATTTACGTCTAAATAATATAAAATAGGAAGGATGACGCAACAAGCGGCTAAGAAATAAGGATTGGTTACTATAATAACGTTACTTGCCAACTTATATATTTATGAATACCATTTTATCTGTTGATGATTGAATGATGTCTACATGAGTGATATGAAATGAATATGTATAAGACATGATACCTATGGACTGTCTATGAACGTGTATGTGTACAGTGAAGCCCTATGAACGGTTTATGAACGCATAGGTGCATAATGAAGGTTTATGGACGGTCTCAGTTGCACGCATAGCCAGACCTCAGTATTATCAGTTGTACGGACGGTCTACTATGTTACGCGTACGAGCCACTGGTAATTCATGTTTACGAGTGAGCTTTACGGACGGTCTCTTATGAAACGAGTAAGTGCCACTTTATTGTTTCGGTGTAGCCCTAGAGATGTTTGATGTGTCTGAGGTAAGTATTCAGATACAAGGTATGATGGCTAGAAGAATGTTATAGATGAAGTTCCAGAATATGATGATTTCCAGTACATATAGCATATGGGAACAGGTTCATGTATAACTTGACACGAATTAGATGTATATACGACATTAGATGTTCCCAGCCAACGAAGCCTTCCCTTTTCAGTCTACTTCCTTTGGAGGTAAGTTGGATAATTCAATACTTAGATGTGTTACGAGTCAGAATAAGGTAAGTATGATTCCCGGGCCTCATTGACTCTCCAGATTTCATTCAGTATATCATATATACATGTCAGTTCAATATCAATTAAGTTATTCATATGTTATTTGCCTTACATACATAGTACATTTATTTGTACTAATGTCCCATGGTCGGGGCACTATATTTTCATTTTGTATTTTCAGACTTGTACTTCTATTGTAGAGCTCGTGACTCTGTATTACTAGTTCTGGGGGATTTATGTATTGAGACAGTATTTTTAAATCATTTGGCTTTAGATTTGTACTATTTATGTTAATTCAGTTATCTTCTTCTACTATGTTATGCTTAGCTTGCCTAACAAGTGAGTTAGGCGCTATCACGACCGGATGGTGGTCGTGACTCTACCGCTTTCGGACAACTTTAGACTACTAGGCTAGTGTTTGGTCAATATATTCTACGGTTCATATACAACTTTAGATTATTGGGTCTAAAGTTTTCACTATACTTGTGTGAAAACTTTGAGACAACTATAGACGCCAGTCTTAATTTTCTTTAGAGAAAGCTACAAAGTATGGAAAAATGGGAAAATAAGTAACCATTTTGGCCCAGCTCTCAACTTATGCTTATTTTAGCCCTAAATTATTTTTTTTACCAACAGTATATTTGCTCTTGTTTATTCTATCCCCAATCATTCTAACAAGTTCATGTAACTTATTCAAATTTATAAAAATACTCAAAATACCAATGAACAATATCCAAACTAAGAATCGCGCTTTAAACGAAAATCTTCAAACTTTCTTAAGTTAAAATTTTCAACTTTCGACTATAAATGTCGAATCAATCCCCAGCCACCTGGGGCCCCAACCAAACATATGTACAACTTTAAAGTCATCACATAAGCCTATTAGAACCTTCAAATCACCAATCTGGAGCTATTTATATAAAAGCTAAACCTTGGTTAACTCTTTCAACTTCAAGACTCAAACTAGGAACCCCACAAAAATCAAACCATTCATCCCGCAAGTCAGATCAAATGAATCAACGGGAAGCACCAAATAAGAGAATTAGATTCTGGAACTAAACAATCGATTGGATGGTTATATTCTCCACCTCTTATATAAATGTTCATTCTTGTACGGGTTTAGAAATATACCTGAACTCCAAAGAATTTGTTGATATCTACTCTGCCTATCTGACTCAGTCTCCCAAGTAGCCTTCTTGTTCAGTTGGCCTCCCTAAAGCACCTTTACCAACACGATCCCTTTAGACCCGAGCTTCCGAACCTGCCTATCTATAATGAACACTAGCTCTTCTTCATAATCTAGGTTCTCATCTAACTGCACCGTGCTGAAGTCCGAAACATGTGTTGTTCTCAATGTACCTCTGAATGTATAAATATCAAATATCATATGAACTCCCAAAAGACTAGGAGGCAAAGCAAGCCTATAAGCAACCTGACCAACTTTCTATGTTACCTCATATGGACTAATAAACCTCGATCTAAACTTGAATTTCCTACCAAATCTCACCACGCCCTTCATAGGTGAAACTTTCCAAAGTACCTCCTCACCTCTATAAATTCCACATCACAGACCTCCTTGTCTGCATAACTCTTCTGCATGGCTCAACAGGCTCAAACCAATCAATAGGAGAACGACACTGCCTAACGTACAAAGCCTCGTATGGTGCCATCTGAATGCTAGATTTATAATTGTTCTTGTAAGTAAACTCTGCCAAAGGCAAGAAATGATTCCAATGGTCCCCAAATTAAATCACACAAGCTCACAACATATCCTCAAAGATCACAATAGTTCGCTCGAACTAACCATCCATATGTGAGTGAAAAGATGCACTAAGCTTGACCTGCGTGCCCAACTCTCATTGTACGACTCTCAAAAGGGAGAAGTGAACTAAGTATCCCGGTATGAAATGATAGAAATATGCATACTATGCAAATCAACAATCACTTTAATGTAGATCTGTACCAACTTCTATGAAATATAAGTAGTCAACCCCAGTATGAAATGCGAGGACTTGCTCAACCTATCCACAATGATCAAAATAGCGTCAAACATTCTCAAGGTACGTGGTAAGCCTACCACAAAGTCCATAGTCATATGCTCCCACTTCCACTTCGGTATAGCCATTTTTTGAATCAAACCCCCTGGTTTTTTATGTTCATACTTCACCTTCTGGAAATTCAAAAACCGTAAACCATGCCCAACGATGTCCTTCTTTATCCTTCGGTACCAATAATGGTGCTTAAATCATGATACATGTTGGTAGCACCTGAATGAATAGAATATCGTGAACTGTGAGCCTCCTAAAGTATCAACTTCCTCAAGCCATTAACATTAAGAGCACAAATCCAACACTGAAGTTGCATAACACCATCATCTCCAATAACCAACTTCTTATCACCATCTCGCTGCACCAATTCCTTGAGTACCGACAAACGAGAATAATCATACTGACGAGGCTTAATGCGCTCATACAAGTATGACTGTGCAACAACACAAGCAAGAACTCTACTAGGCTCAGAAATACCCAACCTCACAAATCTATAGGCTAATGCCTAAGCACCCATAGCCAAAAGCCTCCCTTAGCTGGAATAAATTCCAAACTGTCCACGCTCTCTGTCTTTCTACTTAAGGCATCTGCTACCACATTCGCCTTGCCCATATGATACAAGACAATGATATCATAATCCTTAAACAACTAAAGAAACCTCTACTACCTCAAATTCAAATCCTTTTGATTGAACAGGTGCTGAAGACTATGATGATTAGTGTAAACCTCACATGACACATTGTACAAGTAATGACTCCAAATCTTAAGCGCATGCACAATTTCTACCAACTCCAAATCATGAACTGGGTAAGTTTTCTCATTTTGCTTTAATTGTCGTTGATGCATAAGAAATCACTCTATCCTTCTGGATCAATGTCGCACCAAGACCAACGTAAAGCACATAATACACCATATATGGTCCCGAATCCGTGTTCAATACCAACACTGGTTCTGTAGTCAAAGCAGTCTTGAGCTTTTGATAGCTCTCCTCAGTCTCATCAAACCCTCTGAAAGGAACACTGTTCTGAGTGAACTTAGTTAATAGGGTGCAATGTACTGAAACCCTTCCACAAAGCGACGATAGCAGCTAGTCAAGCCCAAGAAACTCCAAATCTATAGTTGCAGTAGGTTTAGGCCAACTTTGAACTACTTCAATCTTCTTGGTATCAACCTTAATATAAATCACTAGACACCATGTGATTCAAGAGTGCAACTAAATCCAACCCAAAATCAGACTTAGAAAACATTGGCGTGAAATTCCTTCTCCTTCAACGTCCGGAGCAAAATCCACAAATGTTGTACATACTCCTCTCTACTATGAGAGTGAATAAAGATGTCATTAATGAATACAATCACACAAAAGTCCAAGTAAATCTTAAACATCATGTTCATCAAATCTGTGAATTTTGCCGGAGCATTAGTCAAATCAAATAATATCATCATGAACTCATAATGACCATAACAATTCCTAAAAGCCGTCTTAGGGATATTCAAATCCCTAATCTTCACCTGGTGATACCCGGACCTCAAGTCGATCTTAGAGAACACCTTAGCACCCTAAAGCTGATCAATCAAATAATTAATTTGAGGCTACAGATATTTGTTCTTACTAGTGACCTTGTCCAATTTCCTATAATCAATGCACATCATCATAGCACCATATTTCTTCTTCACAAACAACACTTCACGCCACAAGGAGAAACACTTAGTCCAATGAATCCCTTGTCAAGCAAGTCTTGCAACTGCTCCTTTAACTCCTTCAACTCAGTTGGAGTCATGTGATATGTTGGAACAAATATGTCTAAGTACCTGACATCAAGTCATACCAAAGTCACTATCCCCATCTAGTGTCATACCCGGTAAATCCATAGGAAACGCCTCTGGAAAATGACTCACAACCGGTACGGAATCCATGGAAGGAACCTCTACGCTATAATCTCAAGCAAAACCCAAATATGCTAGACATCCTTTCTCAACTATAAGCCGATCCTTCAGTAATAAAATCACCTTACCGGTGAAAGTAATGCTAATAAGTGTGGGGTTTAGCTCATTTTACGGAAGTGGTGTTTGAAACATTGAAGCCTATTGTACTATCAGAGTTCTTTCAAATTGTCCAATAGATTTCACTCTTAACTCTTTCAAATCATAAAGTGTATTTTAAAAGCACTCAATCTATCGCAGGTTAAATCCTCCCTATGTCTAGTTTGGATTTATTAGATGAGGGTTAATGCCCCAAACCCTTGCTATTTACTCTTTTCAACAACCTCCACTTTTCTCTTTCGAGTTCAAGCCAATGTTAGAAGGGAACTATTCAATATTTGCAATCTTTAAACATCATTAAAGTATGACGATTAAAAGAGACAACGCCCACTTCAATAAACACAAACTTAAACTATCATATCCACTAACATAACTAACACAAAGGCTTTATATAGTAGTAGCTAAAGTATTTTTCTAGATATGAATATTAAAACACAACAACTATATTTAATAGACATTAAATTTTACAAAATTCTTGATTTAGATGAAGCCAAAAAATGGAATATTCTTTATCAAATATTCTCCAGCAACCCAAAAAAGAGTATTCAAGAGGAAGAAGATAAAAAGCTGCTCTAGAAAGTGAGATATGTCTAGAAAACCTAAAAGTTCATTATATAGCGCCTAAAAACCACATGCTTTATTTGGAAAAAATTACCCCTCAAAGATCTTATGCGGCAGCAAAATGGACTCCTGAATAGATTTGCAATTCGCATATTTAATGCATTGTTGCAAATGTTACTTATAGATCTGGATCTGACACATCGATGTTATTTTGCGGTGCCGCATGATAGACCAGAAATGTGTTCTACGGTACGCAAAATCTTCAATTGGTCGCGAACTTGAATTTCAGCTTTTCTAACCATTCACCACACAATAGTTTTGCAGCTCGCATATCCGTTATGCGGTCCGTACATTTTACCTTCTCAGAAAGGTAATTGCTTGTTGCACTATGCGATCTATTTGAGGCTCGCATTTGTGTTCTACGGTCTGCAGAATGGATCGTAGATTTGGCTCCACATTTGATAATTCTTAACTACTTTTGCAGACGATTTGTGGCTAACATATCAATTTTGGTATCGCTGAAATGAAAACTTATTGGGTTCTTCGGTGGACTTAATGCTTTTGAGTGTTTGGCTCTTTAACCCTGAATTCCTACAAATAAACAAAATAACATAAGAGACAGTACAAAATATAATTAAATGAAAGTGAAAAGCTTGTGAAATGACTCAAATATGCCGCATTTCTACGGTACACCAACAAACCCAACTTAAACCTTTCCTTGTCCTCAAGCAACCAAAATTTAAATAAACCTTGTCAATAGGTCGGCAATGGATGAAAACCCCTTCACAAAGCAATGATAGTGACCTGCCAAACCTAAGAATCTTCGAATCTCGATAATATCAGTAAGTATGGGCTAATTTTGAGCCGCATCAATCTTCTTATAATCAACCTTGATAACTTCACCAACACTACATGACCCAAAAAACCAATAGAATCCAAACAAAACTCACTTTTGGAGAACATCGCATAAAGCTTGCATTCCCTCAAATTCTAAATCACAATTCTAAACTATTTCTCATGATCCTCTTGGTTAGGTGAGTAGATCCTGATTTCGTCAATGAATAAAATACCAAAAGAATTAAAAATGCGACTTAAACACATGATTTATCAAATTCATTAATGTTGCTGGAGCACTAGTCAACCTAAAGGACATCACTAAGAACTCATAAAGACCATACTGAGTCTTGAAAGCTGACTCAGGGATGTAGGAAGCCCGAACCTTCAACTAATAATGACCCAGTCTATGGTCAATCATGGAGAACACGTTCGCACCCTGAAGCTGGTCAAAAAATCCTAAATACGAGGGAATGTATACTTATTCTTGGTGTTAACCTTATTCAATTGATCAAAATCAATACATATCCTCATGGTATGATTCTTCTTCTTTACAAACAACACTAGTACATCCCAAGGGGACGTAATGAGTCTCATACTAAGAAAATCTTACAACTGCTCCTTTAACCCATTTAACTCAATTGGATCCATATAGTGTGGTGGAATATATATGGGCTTCATGTCTGGCACCAAATCAACACCAAAGTCATCATCCCTATAAAGTGGAATTTTCGATAAATTCGTAGGAAATACCTCCACAAATTTCCTCATAATAGGAACTGAGTTAATGGTAAGAGTATTTACTCTAGTATCCCAAATGAGAGTTATAGAGACTAAACACCTCTTCACAGTTTTACCTTCAAGAATGATACCACCTCACTTATGGGGTGACTAAGTGTCCTCCTCTATTCCTACCAATGCAAACTCCGCATTGCCAATACAATTGTCTTATCATGACAGTCCAATATAACATAACATGATGCAAATTATTCTATACTAAGAATTATCTTAAACTCCATCAAATGCAATAACAAGAGGTCAACCAACATGTCATACATGTTCATAATAATCACGTAAGACCAATAAACCCGATCAACTATAATAGATTCTCCAACATGCATAGATACATAAAAAAAAAAGTATCAGGAGAATCACAAGACATACCCAAATGTAGTGCAATATAAGATGTTACATAAGAATAAGTAGAATTGGTGAGAAGTAATTATGCAGGACATGATACGTCTTCAGTTTACTGAGGAGATGACCCTTGATAGGAGGGTGTGGATGTCGAGAACTAAGGTAGGAGGTTAGTAGGTAGTCCAACGTTCTTCTTTTCTATACCAGTAGTATTAGTACATATTTCTCATATTTTATTATTCTTATGTTTCTATTACCACCTGCTATTTCTTTCTCTTTGGTCATCTTATTATCTTGATGTTATTACTGTTTTTTTTATGGCTTCTACACTATCGTATTTATTTTTCATTACTATTCTGCTTATGCTTTACTTGAGCCGATAATCTATTGGAAACAACCTTTCTACCTCAACAAGGTAGGGGTAAGGTCTGCGTACATGCTATCCTCATTGGAACCAACTATGTGAGATTACACTAGGTATATTGTTATTGTTGTATAGGAATATATAGAAATAAGGCCAAATAATGTTGAAGCAACCATATGACAAACAAAGACAGTACTTATGGTGACTGCAGCATATGCAATTGCATCTAGTGAACCAGGAAAAGCATAAAAACGAGTCTATCCGCCACCTATCTGTCCACCATTTCTTGGATGACATTACTAGGTTGAGCGCCACTCCTAGCTGGCTTTGGGGAGGGAGGTGCTGTAGTAATTGGAGCTTAAATTATTGGCTGAGCGCCCTACTAAGTATGACTGGTGCCTCTACATTGGTTGTGGCAATTTTTTTTAATGTGCCCTAACTCTCCAAAATCAAAGCAACCTTGAGGACAACCTCCATGCTAATGGGACTATTGGGAGTGTCCCGTGAGTGCACTAAAAAATGACTACCCTATAGGAGTACTATGAGAAGCCTGAATGCCGACAAAACCATCCTTCCATGATCAACTCTACCACGATATCCCTTTCAGACGAGCCACCATTGGAACTACATGTGCTACGAGGATCATTGGCCTTATGCTCCTCTCTCTCTTGTCAACATATACGCTTTATCCTCCAAGTAATCTACACAGATTGAATAAAAGTAATCCCTGTCTTAGTCTCTAGGGCTATCATAAATATGATACCAAATTTGAGGCCCTCAATAAACCAGTGAGAATCAATAAAACAGCATAATAAGATAACTCAACAAACTTTACCACATACTCAGTGACATCCATTTCCTCTTGGCACTAGTTCTCAAACTAACTACGCAACTCGTCCGTCTTGGTGAACGATATAAGCTTCTTAGAAAGAGCTGCAAAAATTTGGTCTAAGTGAGAGGCAGAGATCTGGCTAGTCTACCCTACTCATAAGTCTGCCACCATCTCTTAGTTGGTCCCTTAGCTTCATCTGGAAGATAGTAAAGTCAGCTCTATTGGACTCGACAAAACATAAATTACGCAGAATCTCATGGCAATTGTCAAAGAAATCTTGGGAATAAGTTGTTGGAACATCATCAAAATGGGAAGAAGGAAACTTTTGGAAGTTTCCCATTCTCATCTACTCATCCACACACATAATAGCTATAGCGATGGGGTATTAAGAGGAGGTGCCACCCTAATAGGCTCGACTCCTGGAGTATGAAGGATGTGAGCACACTGCTAGACTAGAGTGTGAGTAGGTGGGGTTTGGGCTCTCCCTCTGTGATGCCCATGATGGAGGGCGGGGTCAAGCAGGACTGGCACGGTTCTAGGCTGGGAAGCTTCTCAAGAAGGGGTACACTAGTCACTTTAGGCAAATCCCACATTAAAATGGGAGAGAAAATGAAGAGCTTTATAATGCATGACACAAGTTCACATGATACACGCACTTTTAGGGATCGAGGTGGCGTAACCAAAAAAATAAATTTGTGCGAGCCAAGGCTCAAAGAGGACAATATGTGCGGTGGGCTTGGGTCATGAAAAATATGGTATCAAAGCGAGGTTGAAGCCCTTAACGGAGCGCAAGCTGATGAGGGCAACCAGGACTAGCAGGCAAGCGTCTGAAGAAGGGGTGCATATGACACCTTAGGCAAATCTCACATTGGAATGGGAGATGAATTAAATATATTTATAAGGCATGACACAAGTTAACATGGTATCCGCACTTTTGGGGCTCGAGGTGACATAACCCAAGAAGACAAACATGTACGGGCCAAGGCCCAAAGCGAATAATACATGCCATGGGCTTGGGTCGGGACATAAGTTCCAACCACAACCAATTTAATATAAGTATTTTAATTCTATTATAATTCTTTTAATTATAGTACTGAAAAAAGAAGAGAAGAAGAAATAGTAGGTGAAAGTCAAAACCAATTATGAGCAATAAGGCATATAACTATTTCCCGCATTGGGAACATAATTTTAGTAATAATTTGTGCAAATTCCGTTTATCATGCTATACTTGCAAGTTAAGCAACAACAATAACAACAAACCCAGTGTAATCCCACAAGTAAAGTTTGGGGAGGGTAGTGTGTACGAAAACTTCACCCCCACCTTGAAGGTGGAGAGGCTGTTCTAATAGACCATCGGCTCACGAAAGACAAGAAAAAACAGTAGCACAAAGCAGTAATAACAACAAGATAATAAGAAATCAAAACGAATAGAACAACAGGTAATACAAAAACAAAACTACCAATGATAGAATACATGACTAACACTAATACTCTCGGCTACCTACTAGTTGTCTACCTTGATTCTCGACCTCCACACCTTCCTATTAAGGATCATGTTCTCGGTAAGCTGAAGTAACATCGTATCCTGCTTAATCACCTCTCCTCAATACTTATTTGTCCTGCCTCTACCTCTTCTTATCCCCTCTAGCTCCAACCTCTCACACCTCCTTACAAGGGTATCTTTGTTTCTCCTCTTCACATGCCCAAAACATCTAAGCTAAACTTCCCACATCTTGTCCTCCACCGAAATAGTCCCACTATGGCCTGAATATCTTCATTCCTTATCTTATCCATTCTGGTATGCTCATACATCTATCTCAACATCCTCATCTCTACTACTCGCATCTTCTAGACATACGAGCTCTTGACTAGCCTACACTCAGCTCCATACAACATAGTCGGTCTAACCACCATTTTGTAAAACTTGCCTTTAAGTTTAAGAGGCATATTCTTATCACATAAAATACCAGATACTATCCTCCACTTCGACGCCCTGATCCAATACGATGTGTAATAACCTGGTCTATCTCGTAATTTCCTTGGATTATAAACTCCAAGTACTTGAAACTAAATCTCTTAGAAATAACTTGTGATAAAGCCTCACATCTCCGTTTGCTTCACTCGTCCGGCACTGAACTTGCACTCAAAGTATTTTTTCTTGGTCCTACTCAACTTGAACCCTTTAGATTCTAGGGTTTATCTCCAAACCTCCAGTTCGCGTTTACACCTCCTCGCATCTTGTCAATCAATATAATATTGCTCGCGAAATACTTGCAACTTATGACCATCTAAGCTGAATATGTAGGATGTGGCAAGGGAATATATATACACCTATATATCAAATTCAATATTATATAAATAGTATAATTTTCAACGAATGGGATTTGGATGAACCTCCTTCCCCTATACCCGCTCATGCTCCTGATTTATTTTAAAAAGATAAAAAATTTAATATTGGGATGAACTAGGCTATAAAAAATAGAATTGATATACATATTCATAGGGTGTCCATATAATTTTGGGATGAAGGAGTAGTTTTTAACATATTATTAAGTAAAGGTTCCTTGGACGGCCAAGGGTATTATTACACACTTATTTAGGGTTAATTATGTAATTCACTCGTCATTACTTAATGAGGCATACAGACCATTGGACCTCTCGTTGTTTAATTCCCAGCACCACGTGGGTTTAGGGAAGGCTTTCCCCAATCCCCATCCGTTGGCCTTCTTCTTTTGCAAGATTTTCAGTTTCTCATCTCTTTTCCTTCGAATTCTCTATCTTTTCGGTTTTTCTTTTATCTTTCTCTTTCTCGATATTTTCTTATTACTTTTATTCTTTTACCTTATAGGTTGTTTACCCTGAACTACGAGTAACAATTAAATTAGTACGTGGTATTAAGGATACGTGACTTGGCCTGATACAATTAAAGAATGAATGATAAATAAAGGTTGATTTAAATGAATGAAAGAATAGACGAACCACCAAAGTTGAGTAATTTCGCTGTGACGGAATGAACAGTAATGAAATAAATATTTTATGAACAGGATAGTCAAAGTATGCTAACAGTTATATTGATCGTATGTTGTGTCCTGTATACAATAGGGTTGAATTCTTTATATAGGAGGAGAAAAGAATCCTATACAAGGTAAAACACCTAATTACAGGGTAAAATATCCCTAAAATTATTGGGTTCAACGTCTTTGCTGATTTGGGCCGTGATTCCCGCTGATATATTTACAAGGCACGAGATTTCTCGTCCTTCCGTTATGCGAATCTGATACTTTTACCATAAGATGCTTTACCCAGACCGGTCTCGACAACCTTATCTCGAATACCTTGGCTTCGAACTTTATCCCAATGACGCCTGACCTCGAACTTCCCCTCTTGAAGTGCCGGTCACGTTCTACAGGAGACCGACCTCAAGTTACACCGATAATCGTAACCCAAGACCGGTGTTTCTTATGTGCTCGATCCTATCCGAATCCATACAGATAGTCCCCTCGTTTGTTGGAGAGTAATGACAAGAAACGATATGAGCCGCCGCCTTTCAAGATTAGGTTAAGTGAGAACACACTTATTGAGTACGACACGAAGTTCGAAGCGTCAAATCAGATAACATAAAAACGTCTTGTTGATGGATGACCGCAGCTTGATGACGCACGTGGCCACTATCAAAAAGGTCCTTTCGTGTCCCAGCTGGCGATAAACCCCGTAACTACTGCAAATACCAATTAATGCTTTCTCATCTCGTGTTTCGAACCGCCGCTTTTGAAAAGTATAAATAGCCCTTTCATTCTTCAATTTCCAAGTTTGCGCCGTTTGAGTATTATCTTGCTTAAGTTCTCTATACTTTGTGCTCTCCAAGTAACTTCCCTTTATTCACTTCAATCTGCTCGGTTTCCATCTTTTATCTCCAATGGCGAAAACATCCAAATCGATTCCTCGAAAGCAGCAACCCTCTTCTTCTCAACCTTCGGAGGAGGTCGAGCCTGTCGTTGTTGAAGAAACTTCGACAGAGCCTCCTCTTAAAGCTTTTGTACCGGTCGGATGCCCAATCGGCTCCAACTTTAAAATAGAGAAGGCTTCTTCCGTACCAGGCCGTAGTGAACCGGTCGCAAGATATATAAGCTCGATTACGGGCAAAACTATCGAGAGGGTGAAAATAGACTGTAACTGGGCTAACAAAGATGTGGTAGTTCCCTCTCCGGACGAGACAATTAGCACCCACGTGGAGGGTTACTTGAGTGTTTACACTTACCCCTTCACGTTGGGACCTTTGGACCCCATCATTGTCGCCTTTTGTAAAAGGTACAATGTTACTTTGGGGTAGATTCACCCCTCCGTTTGGCATATAGTTCTTCTTTTACGTTTTTTTGTGAGCAAGGTCAATGGGCATCCTTTCACCATCGATCATCTGCTACGCCTATACAGTCCCCGGATTTTCCGAGGGGGACTAATAAAACTTGCTCAACGGGCAAGCAAAGCCTCATTTTCAAGCATCGACGAAGACAGGGACAAGGGCTGGATGAGCCGATTTGTCCGAATAAGAACGTCAGATCTGATCCTTGCTGAAGATATGCCGTTCCCCGAAAAGTGGAGCATGAATCGTAAGAAATATTTCGCTATCGTAATTCGTTTGTTCTCTCTCGTTTGTTATGTCGCTAATATATTTTGCAAAATGTAGTTGTTTCCAAAACGCCGGCTGTGATTCAGCATCTGGAATAGTGGGTCCGGAAGGTGGTAGCCCAAAGGACCTACTCAAAACACGCCTGGCGTGAAATATCGAAGGGCCTTTGGGAGGCCAAAAATCATGGTGAGCTCAATAATATTCATCTTTCTTATTTCAAGTGATCGGTGCTGCCATTAATTTCCCCCTTTCTTCGCAGGTCAATCGAAGGACATTGAATTGAGGCCGGCGCCCATCGATAGAGAGGTTCCCTGTCCTCCCCCAGTCCCAAAGAAGGAGGGAGAGAAGAAGAGAAAAGAAGTCCCCGGTCCCTTAGAGCCCGAGAAGAGGAAGGTCAAGAAGAAGAGCATAACTCGTAAGCCTAGAATCGCCGACCTGGCCATTCAATTGAGTGACGATTTCAAGGAAGATAGGGAACTTGGTACTTCGAATAATGAATCTTTTCGAACAGTCCCCGAGCCGACGGTCGATGAAGCTTGCATCCCTCGAGCAGAGAATCTCGAGGCAGGGACAAGGATCGGGGTACGTGCCGATGCAGGGGAGGCAGTACAAGGAATCTCAGACCTCCCAGAGGCAATGGATTCTCCCTTCTTTTCGGAGGCAACCCTTAATGAAGCCCAGGCCGCAAGGACGCATACACCGAGCAAAGGCCCGGTATCGGCAGGAGCCTTCGAAGAGTTGTTCGATGGAGTGCCATCGGTTGATACCTTCGGGATCGAAGTGCCGAGAAGGAGTCCCCCCCGTCGAGACGAGCGGGGTATCTATCGGTCTTAAGTTAGTCGATAGATTTCCTGCTCCAAGTTCCAATCCTGATCGGAAGACGATAGTAAAGTTCACCATCCCCGAAGATGCTAGGGCTTTGGCTGCGCCCGTAGGTGTTGCTAGCTACCTTCATTGTTCGGTGACCGAAGAGGATCAGGCTGCAGTGGATGCGGTGGACGAGGCCAGTTTATTCAACGAGGCTCAACAGGCGACAAATAAGGTACACTTCCTCATAGGCTCTATTCGGCGTCCGTTATCTTATCCTTAGCCTTGTACTGACTGTTTTATTTTTTTCCTACCCCTTGCAGTCTTCGGTACTTCATCACGAGGCATTCCTTCGGCAAAGAGAAGAAAAGGCACAAGAAAAGGTACAACGCCAGCGACTCGAGGGGGAGATGTCAAACCTTCGAGCTGAGCTGGACTTCATGCGCAGAGAGCATGACAAAGCAATCGACCATCTAGGGTAGCAAACTGACCGATTAAATCAACTTCGGTCTGCAGTGACGAGGCCAAGGCAGAAACCAGCAAATGGAGAGTCAAGGCCGATATATTGACTTCAGAAAAGGAGACCCTCCAGGCTCGTGTAGTTCCCTTCGAAGAGCAAATTTCGGAGGCACAAGAAAAAATCGGGGTTCTGACTAAGAACACCGAATCACTTCAGTCCTAAGTCGAGACGCTCACCCTGGACCGGGATGTTCGAGATTGCCACATCCAAAGCCGACGCCGATGATCTGATAGCTCATAACAGAGCTGATGCTGAGGCGGCCCAGGAGCAATCAAAGATTTTGGTCGAATACACCAAGTGCCAGACCCGTCTCTCCGTCCTCGAGGAGCTACAAGCTTGAGGTTTCCATCTATCTTCTGAGGTGGATAAAGAAACAAAGATCGAAGCCGAAGCAAGGAGGCAGGCCTTCCCTGAGGAAGAAGAAGATAATTCTGACTGATGTTGCTTGTAAAATGATATGGCCTTTTTGTAACATACTTTAATTTGCATATATAAAAGAATTACTTTTTTTGTCTGACTTTGTTCTAAAATTTTCATATCTCGCAAATTTTCCTGCCTTAGCTAGAATTTATTTCACCGTAGATTTTCTTCCTCCATGGCCGATCGAATAAGGCCCACACCTCGAGGGGACCTTGGTCCATTTAGGAATTGAATCCGTCTTAACAGGTTTTAACCCGATTCGGCCTTAGCCTTTTATGAATTCGGAGTTGCCTTAATAGGCTTTGTTTCTCCCGAATTTTATTAGTTCGATGTGGCCTTGGCCTATTAAGAAAACAGGATCATGTCTTAGCAAATTTTGTTCCCTTTTGAACTTCAATGACTTGATTTGGCCTTAGCCCTTTGAAAGAATCGAGGTTTTGCCTTGGCAAGTTTCAATCATCCTCGAATTTAGCTTGGTTTGGCCTTTGCCTTTTATAAATCGGGATTTTCCTGAGTTGGTCTTATTCCCTTTGAGTTTTGTTAACTCAATATGGCCTTGGCCTTTTAATCAAATTTGAGGTTTGCCTTAATAGGTCTTACTCCCCTCTGAATTTGGCGCAAACATTTGAACAATGTTAGTTTTTGATAATGTAATGAAAATCAAAGAGGCCCTTGGGCTCAGAAACAGAATATCGGTGCCAAAGAAACTTTATTAGCATTCATATGCTTGTACAACTTTGCTAAAGGGGCCGATCGATATATTTGGGCACGGTACTTTCGACTGTTTGACCCTAATGATCTGTGTGAAGTCCCCTTGAATTTGAAGTAGCTAAGAAAAGATTCGAAAATAGACAAGCAATCTCCAGATATTCAAGGTCGATCGAAGTTGTGCACCAAATATCATTATCTTCGATGAGCGACCGATCTAAGTTGGCACGACTCCTGGTTGCCTCATTAAAAACCTTGCCGTAAAACCCAATTTAGGACAAAACCGGTCGAAGAAAAAAAGAGTGCAACACGTGCTTTCAGTCCTAGTGTCTCGTGTTTCCTGGCTTGAGGTCACTCTATTTGCTACATGTAGATGTTAGTATCAACAAACAAAATGAAAAATGAAATTTATTACCTTAACAATAATATCGCTTCAGGTGGCTCACGTTCCAATTGTTTGGCAGCTGCTTGCCATCCATAGTTCCGAGCTTGTAAGATCCCTTTCCGTGACCTTCAAGATAGTATAGGGCCCTTCCCAGTTTGGTCCTAGTTTTCCTTCGTTTGGATCTAGAGCATTGGGTGTAATTCTTCTGAGAACTAGGTCCCCAATGTTGAAGTATCAGAGATGGGCTCTCCTATTTTAATACCTTTCAATTTTTTGTTTCTGCGCCGCCATCCGAACAAGGGCCGCTTCCCTCCTTAAATCCAAAAGTTCCAGGCTGATGTTCACAGCTTCCCAGTTCAATTCTTCGATTGTACATCAGAACCTGATGCTCGGTTCGCCTACCTCGACTGATACCAATGCTTCAGCACCGTAGACTAGGGAGAATGGGGTGGCCCCAGTGCTGGTTTTCTCGGTTGTGCGATATGCCCATAGAACCTCGGGCAGCATTTCCCTCCATTTTCCCTTTGCGTCGGCTAGCCTTTTCTTCATGTTTTGAATTATAGTCTTGTTGGTTGACTCAGCTTGACCGTTGCCGCTGGGGTGATACGGAGTTGACAATATTCTCTTGATCTTGTTGTCTTCGAAGAACTTTGTTACTTTGCTTCCAACGAATTGTTTGCCATTATCGCATACGACTTCTGAGGGCATCCCAAACCGGCAAATAATATGGTCCCATATGAAGTCAATCACTTCCTTTTCCCTGACCTTTTCGTAAGCCTGTGCTTCCACTCACTTGGAAAAGTAGTCTGTCATAAAAAGAATAAATTGAGGTTTACCTGGTACACGAGGGAGAGGGCCGATGATGTCCATTCCCCACCTCATGAACGGCCATGGCTATAAGACCGAATGCAATGTCTCTCCGGGCTGGTGAATCATCGGTGCGTGCCTTTGGCATTTGCTGCATTTGCATACAAACTCCTTCGTATCTTTCTCTATGTCGATCCAATAGTAACCGGCCTGAATTATTTTTCGATCCAAGGATTCGGAGCCGGAGTGATTGCCGCATGTGCCTTCGTGTATCTCCCTTAAGATGTATTCGGTGTCACCGGGCCCAAGACATATGGCGAGGGGACCTCCGAATGTTCTTCTGCATAGGGTTCCGTCGCCGGCCAAACAAAATCGGGCTGCCTTTGTGCGTAATGCCCTTGATTCCTTGGGATCCGATGGCAACTTACCTAAACCGAGATATTCTATGTATTTGTTTTTCCAATCCCAGGTCAAGCTTGTTGAGTTGATTTCGGCATGGCCTTCTTCCACCACCGACCTCAATAGTTGTACGACCCTTTCAGAATCAATCTCTTCATCTTCGACCGATGACCCTAAGTTGGCGAGGACATCGGCCTTACTATTTTGCTCTCGCGGTATGTGCTGTAGGGTCCATTCTTTAAACCTATGTAGTGTGACCTGCAGCTTGTCCACATACCTTTGCATGCGCCCCTCTTTGACCTCGAATGTCCTGTTTACTTGGTTGACTACGAGGAGGGGTTCACATTTGGCCTCGATTATTTCTGCTCCCAGGTTTTTGGCCAACTGTAGAACTACAATCGTAGCCTTATATTCTGCTTCGTTGTTAGTCAATTTTACAGTCTTAATAGACTGTCGAATTATATTCCCAGTTGGGGGTCTAAGTACGATACCAAGCCCCGATCCTTTCGAATTAGAGGCACCGTCTGTGAACAAAGTCCACACTCTCGAAGGAGTCCCCGATTCGGTCATTAGTTCTTTCTCAACCTCGAGAATAAGCGACGGCGTAAAGTCGGCGATAAAATATGCTAGCACTTGAGACTTGATCGAGGTTCGAGGCCGATATTCAATATCGTATCTGCTTATTTCGATGGCCCACTTGGCCAGTCGACCTGATAGCTCAGGTTTGTGCATAATATTCCTAAGAGGATAAGCTGTCACTACACATATGGGGTGGCATTGGAATTAGGGTTTTAACTTCCTAGAGGCACTCAATAAAGCGAGTGCTAACTTTTTCAAATGTGGGTACCTAGTTTGGGCCTTACCTAGTGTTTTACTGACGCAGTAAATGGGGAATTGTGTACCTTGTTCTTCTCGGACCAGGACCTCGCTCACTGCTACTTCCGAAACAGCAAGGTAAAGGTATAATTGCTCACCCATTTTTGGCGTGTGCAATAAAGGTGGACTGGAAAGATGCCTTTTAAGCTATTCTAATGGACGCTGACATTCCGGACCCCATGAGAATTCGTTCTTCTTTTTCAGCAAGTTAAAGAATTGATGGCTCCTGTCGGATGACCTCGAGATGAATCGGCCTAGGGCTGCTATCCGACCTGTCAGTTTTTGCACAGCTTTCACACTGTCTACAATCATTATGTCTTCGATGGCTCTGAATTTTCTCGGGGTTGATTTCTATTCCTCGGTTCGAGACCATGAAACCAAGGAATTTTCCCAAACCCACTCCAAATGCACACTTGTTTAGGTTCAACTTCATGTTGTACCTTTTTAGTACATTGAATGTTTCCTGCAAATGACTCAAATGGTCCTCTGCTCCCAAGGACTTAACTAACATGTCATTAATATAAACTTCCATTGTTATTCCTAGTTGTTTTTCGAACATCTTATTTACTAGGCGTTGGTAGGTAGCCCCTGCGTTTTTCAGCCCGAATGGCATCACGTTATAGCAATAAGTGCCATATTTAGTGATGAAGGATGTCTTTTCTTGATGATCCTTATCCATTCGTATCTGGTTGTAACCAGAGTAGGCATCGAGAAAACTAAGAGTCTCGTGGCCAGCAGTAGCATCGATCATGCGATCGATGTTGGGCAAGGGAAAGGAGTATTTGGGGCATGCCTTGTTAAGATCTTTATAATCTATGCACATTCTTAACTTATTTCCCTTCTTAGGAACTGCAACTACATTTGCTAGCCACTCCGGGTATTTAACTTCCCGTATGGACCCTATATTCAAAAGTTTAGTTACCTCGTCCTTGATGAATGCTTGCTTGATCTCGGACTGAGGCCTCCTCTTTTGCTTGACCGGCCGAAATTTTGGGTCAATGCTCAGTTTGTGAGTTGTAATTTTTGGCGGTATCCCTGTTATGTCAAGATGGGACCACGCAAAAGAATCTTCGTTAGCTGAAAGAAATTTAATTAGTTTGGTCCTGAGCTCGGAACTTAAGCCCGAACCCAGGTATACCTTTCGATCAAGCAAGTCGCTTCGAAGTGAAATCTGTTCGAGCTCCTCAACCGTTGATTTGCTCGCATCGGACTCGTCGGGACCGATAAATGACCGGGGAACCCCATAATTGTCAACTTCAAGTTGATCCTGCTCACCCTCGTTTGTTGAAGGTGGTGTCTGTGATTGCTATTCGGTCTTCTGGGAAGGAGCGGTCGGCTTTGGCACTGTCTCTTCCACTGCGAACATCTCCCTCGCAGCATGTTGTTCTCTGTAAACGGTTACGACCCCATCAGCCGATGGGAATTTCAACATCTGGTGCAATGTCGAAGGTACAGCTCCGATGTCATGAATCTAAGGCCTCCCGAGCAAGGCATTGAATCTCATGTCGCCTTCGATCACACAAAACTTCGTCGCCCGAACAGTACCGGTGGTGTTCACCATGAACGTTATTTCCCCTTTGGTTGTCTCATATGCCATGTTAAAACCATTGAGGATTCGAACTTCGGGAATGATCTGGTTTGTCAACCCGAGCTGCTCGATGACCCACGACCGAATTATATTGGCTGAACTACCGGGATCGACAAGTACACGCTTCACCCAGGTTTTGTGTACGAGCATTGATATCACCAAGGCATCGTTATGGGGCTGTATAACTCCTTCCGCATCTTTATCGCTGAAGCATAAAGCTCCTTCGGCCGCATAATCCCGAGTGCACTTTTCTTAGGTGATAGATGTTTTGGTACGCTTTAACACCGGGCCTTAGGGTGTATCTACCCCTCTGATTATCATGTTGATCATGTGCTGAGGCTCTTCCTGATTTGTTGGCCTATTTCTGTTCCCATAATGGTTCTTGGCCTGGTCGCTTAAAAATTCTCGAAGGTGCCTGTTTTCGAGCAACCGTGCCACCTCTTCCCTCAGTGGTCGACAATATTCCGTCTTATGTCCATGTGTACCATGGTACTTACATATTAAGTTGGGGTCTCTCTTGGCCGGGTCCGATTGTAGCGGCCGAGGCCATTTGGTATCTTTAATTCGACCGATGGCGGATACGAGAGTCACTGAATCAACGTTGAAGTTGTATTCGGACAGTCAGGGCGCTTCTCGGTGACCAACGGCTCTTTTGAAGTTATTTCTCGGCAGCGGTCCTCGGTTCCTTCGACTAGGATCTTTCCTCCTCTCCTGTCTCGGAGACCCTTATCTTCCCGGGATGGCCCTTCGATCGCCAGGGTACGGTCGATGTCTGTCTCTGTTGGACCTTAGCTCTCGGTAATTATCTCTTTGAGTTCGGTCATGAGTTCTGATAGGGTAAGCGGATCCCGAGGGGGCTCCAAGCTGATCATCTTCGACCCTGATCTTCGATTAATACCGATTGTATATATCTGCCCAAGTGGCAGCCGGGTATTCGATCAAGCTCTGCTTAAGCTGTTGAGAAGCCATTGAACTTCTGGCCCGTCGAACAGTGTCCAGAGAAAACACCGTTCAAGAACTCAAAACAACGAAGGGGACGGGATCAGTCTCAGAATTATATTCGACATGTTACCAGCCCAGCAAGC
>MCJB01022727.1:210423-238015 GCA_002018475.1 Nicotiana obtusifolia | reverse complement strand
ATCATCGGTGACCGGTGGTAGGTCCATTCATTCCATTTGAAAGCGAGATACAAATTCCCTCAGCATCTCGTTATCTCTTTGCCTGACTTTGAATAAGTCTGATTTCCATGTCTCGACTTTAATGGAACCCGCATGAGCTTTGACGAAGGTGTCTGCAAGCATGGCAAAGGAATCGATGGAATTTGGGGGCAAGTTGTGGTACCAAGTCATTGCTCCTTTCGACAAGGTCTCCCCGAATTTCTTCAGGAGAACAGACTCAATCTCGTCATCTTCGAGATCATTCCCCTTTATGGCGCATGTGTACGCCGTTACGTGTTCATTTGGGTCAGATGTCCCGTTGTACTTGGGGATTTCTGGCATGCAGAACTTTTTTGGTATAGGTTTTGGGGCAGCGCTTGATGGGAAAGGCTTTTGCACGAATTTCTTCGAGTCTAAGCCTTTCAACACCGGGGGTGCTCCTGGAATCTTGTCCACCCTCGAATTATATGTTTCTACTTTCTTGTCGTTGGCTTCAATCTTTTTTTCGCCCGATTCGACTTGCTTGGTCAGCTCCTCGAGCATCTTCATGATTCCAGAATTTGTCTCTGATCCACTTTCGTCCGGTTATGCCGCGGTCGATTCGTTTTCGGGGGTAACTCCTCGAGAAGAACCGGCTTCAACCCTATCCAAAACTTGACTGTGACTTTGCAATTGGGCGATGGCTGCTTGCTGGGCTTGTAACATGTCAAATATCATTTTGAGACTGATCCCGTTCCCTTCGTTATTTTGAGTTCTTGAACGGTGTTTTCTCTGGACACTGTTCGACGGGCCAGAAGTTTGATCTACATCGATCGCCATTTGAGAGTTGGCATCGATTGGAACTTCATTACCGAGCATCACATTGTCGTTTTCGCCCTGGTGGTCGAACTCATCATTGACGAACTGAGGCATTGATTGTGAGTGCGATATGATTATGTTATACCCTGAAAACAAAAGATTCTGCAAACAACAAGCGTAAAATAGTGTGTGTGACAGAAATTTGTATCAAACGTTCACGATTATCCTTAGCCCCACGGTGGGCGCCAAATTGTTTACCCTGAACTACGGGTAATAATTAAATTTGTACGTGGTATTAAGGATACGTGACTTGGCCTGATACAATTAAAGAATGAATGATAAATAAAGGTTGATTTAAATGAATGAAAGAATAGACAAACCACCAAAGTTGAGTAATTTTGCTGTGACGGAATGAACAGTAATGAAATAAATATCTTATGAAGAGGATAGTGAAAGTATGCTAACAGTTATAGTGATCGTATGTTGTCCTGTATACAATAGGGTTGAATTCTTTATATAGGAGGAGAAAAGAATCTTATACAAGGTAAAAGACATAATTACAGGGTAAAAGATCCCTAAAATTATTAGGTTCAACGTCTTTGCTGATTTGGGCTGTGATTCCCGTCGAGATATTTACAAGCAACGAGATTTCTGGTCCTTCCGTTATGCGAATCTGATATTTTTACCATAAGATGTTTTACCCAGACCAGTCTCGACAACCTTATCTCAAATACCTTTGCTTCGAACTTTATCCCGATGATGCCTGACCTCAAACATCCCTTCTCAAAGTGCCGGTCTCGATCTACAGGAAACCGACCTCAAGTTACACCGATAATCGTAACCCAAGACCGGTGTTTCTTATGTGCTCGATCGTATCTGACCCCATAACGATAGTCCCCTCATTTATTGGAGATTAATGACAAGAAACAATATGAGTCGCCACCTTTCAAGATTAGGTTAAGTGAGAACACACTTATTGAGTACGAAACAAAGTTCGAAGCGTCAAATCTGATAACATAAAAACGTCTTGTTGATAGATGACGGCAGCTTGATGACGCATGCGGCCGCTATCAAAAAGTTCCTTTCGTGTCCCAGCTGGTGACAAACTCTGTAACTTCTGCAAATACCAATTAATGCTTTCCCATCTCGTGTTTCAGACCGCCGCTTTTGAAAAGTATAAATAGCCCTTTCATTCTTCAATTTTCAAGTTTTTCAAGTTTGCGCCGTTTGAGTATTATCTCTCCTAAGTTCTCTATACTTGTGCTCTCCAAGTAACTTCTCTTTATTCACTTCAATCAGCTCGCTTTCCATCTTTTATCTCCAATGGAGAAAACATCCAAATCTGTTCCTCAGAAGCAACGACCCTCTTCTTCTCAACCTTCTGAGGAGGTTGAAACAACGTTGTTGAAGAAACTTCGACAGAGCCTCCTCTTAAGGCTTTCGTACCGGTCGGATGCCCAATAGGCTCCGACTTTAAGGTAGAGAAGGCTTCTTCCGTACCGGGCCGTAGTGAACCATTCGCCAGATATATAAGCTCGATTATGGGCAAAACTATCGAGAGGGTGAAAATAGACTGTAACTGGGCTAACAAAGATGTGGTAGTTCCCTCTCAGGATGCGGCAATTACCACCCACGTGGAGGGTTACTTGAGTGTTTACACTTACCCCTTCATGTTGGGACCTTTGGACCCCATCATTGTCACCTTTTGTAAAAGGTACAATGTTACTTTGGGGCAGATTCACCCCTCCGTGTGGCGGATAATTCTTCTTTTCTGTTTTTTTGTGAGCAAGGTCGATGGGCATCCTTTCACCATTGATCATCTGCTACACCTATATAGTCCCCGGATTTTCCGAGGGGGACTAATAAAACTTGCTCGTCGGGCAAGCAAAGCCCCATTTTCGAGCATCGACGAAGACAGGGACAGGGGCTGGATGAGCCGATTTTTTCGAATAAGAACGTCGAATCTGATCCCTGCTGAAGATATGCCGTTCCCCGAAAAGTGGAACATGAACCGTAAAAAATATTTTGCTATCGTAATTCATTTGTTGTCTCTCGTTTGTTATGTTGCTAATATATTTTTCAAAATGTAGCTGTTTCCAAAACGCCGGCTACGATTCAGCATCTGGAAGAGTGGGTCCGGAAGGTGGTAGCCCAAAGGACCTACTCAGAACGCGCCTGGTGTGAAATATCGAAGGGCCTTTGGGAGGCCAAAAATCATGGTGAGCTCAATAATATTCATCTTTCTTATTTCAAGTGATCGATACTGCCATTAATTTCCCCCTTTCTTCACAGGTCTATCGAAGGACGCTGAATTGAGGCTGGCGCCCATCGATAGAGAGGTTCCCTGTCCTCTCCTAATCCCGAAGAAGGAGGGAGAGAAGAAGAGAAAAGAAGTCCCCCGTCCCTTAGAGCCCGAGAAGAGGAGGGCCAAGAAGAAGAGCATAGCTCGTAAGCCTAGAATCGCCGACCTGGCTATTCGATTGAGCGACGATTCCAAGGAAGATAGGGACCTTGGTACTTCGAATAATGAACCTTTTCGAACAGTCCCCGAGCCGACGATCGATGAAGCTTGCATCCCTCGAGCAGAGAATCTCGAGGCAGGGACGAGGACCGGGGTACGTGCCGATGCAGGGAAGGCAGTACAAGGAATCTCAGACCTCCCAGAGACAATGGATTCTCCCTCCTTTTCAGAGGCAACCCTTAATGAAGCCCAGGCAGCAGGGATGCACACACCGAGCAAAGGCCCGGTATCGGCAAGAGCCTTCGAAAAGTTCTTCGATGGAGTGCCATCGGCTGATACCTTCGGGCTCGAAGTGCCGAGAAGGAGTCCCCCCACTGAGACGAGCGGGGTATCTATCGATCTTAAGCTAGTCGATAGATTTCCTTCTTCAAGTTCCAATCCTAATCGGAAGAGGATAGTAAAGTTCACCATCCACGAAGATGCTAGGGCTTTGGCTGCGCCCGTAGGTGTGGCTAGCTACCTTCGTTTTTTGGTGACCTAAGAGGATCAGGCTGCAATGGATGCAGTGGACGCGGCCTGTTTATTCAACGACGCTCAACAGGCGGCAAATAAGGTACACTTCCTCATAGGCTCTATACGGCGTCCGTTATCTTATCCTTAGCCTTGTACTGACTTTTTTATTTTTTCCCTACACCTTGCAGTCTTCGGTGCTTCATCACGAGGCATTCCTTCGGCAAAGGGAAGAAAAGGCACAAGAAAAGGCACAGCGCCAGCGACTCGAGGGGGAGATGTCGAACCTTCGAGCCGAGCTGGACTTCATACGCAGAGAGCATGACAAAGCAATCGACCAGCTAGGGCAGCAAACTGACCGATTAAATCAACTTCGATCTGCAGTGAGCGAGGCCAAGGCAAAAACCAGTAAATGGAGAGCCAAGGCCGATATATTGACTTTGGAAAATGAGACCCTCTAGGCTCGCGTAGTTCCCTTGGAAGAGAAAATCTCGGAGGCACAAGAAAAAATCGGGATTCTGACTAAGAACACTGAATCACTTCAGTCCCAAGTCAAGACGCTCAACCTGGACCGGGATGTTCTGGTGAACGAGCTGCAATAAGCAAAGTCCGAGATTGCAAATGTCTAAAGCCGACGCCGATGATCTGATAGCTCAATACAGAGCTGATGCTGAAGCCGCCCAGGAGCAATTAAAGATTTTGGTCGAATACACCAAGTGCCAGACCCGTCTCTCCGTCCTCGAGGAGCTAGAAGCTCGAGTTTTCGATCTATCTTCTGAGGTCGATGAAGCAGTAAAAATCGAAGCCGAAGCAAGGAGGCGGGTCTTCCCTGAGGAAGAAGAAGATGATTCTGATTGATGTTACCTGTAATATGATATGGCCTTTTTGTAACATACTTTAATTTTCATATATAAAAGAATTCCTTTCTTTGTCTGACTTTGTTCTAAAATTTTCATATCTCGCAAATTTTTCTGCCTTAGCTAGGATTTATTTCACCATAGATTTTCTTCCTCCATGGCCGATCGAATAAGGCCCACACCTCGAGGGGACCTTGGTCCGTTAAGGAATTGAATCCGTCTTAACAAGTTTTAACCCGATTCGGCCTTAGCCTTTTATGAATTCGGAGTTACCTTAATAGGCGTCGTTTCTCCCCAAACTTTATTAGTTCGATGTGGCCTTGGCTTATTAATAAATCGGGATCATGCCTTAAAAATTTTATTCCCTTTTGAACTTCAATGACATGATTTGGCCTTATCCCTTTTAAAGAATCGAGGTTTTGCCTTGGCAAGTTTCAATCATCCTCGAATTTAGCTTGGTTTGGCCTTAGCCTTTTATAAATTGGGATTTGCCTGAGTTGGTCTTATTTTCTTTGAGTTTTGTTAACTCAATACGGCCTTGACCTTTTAATCAAATTTGGGGTTTGCCTTAATAGGTCTTACTCCCCTCTGAATTCGGTGCAAACATTTGAACAATGTTAGTTTTTGATAATGTAATGAAAATCAAAGAGTCCCTTGGGCTTAGAAACAGAATATCGGTGCCAAAGAAACTTTATTAGCATTCATATGCTTGTACAACTTTGCTTAAGGGGCATATCGATCTATTTGGGCACGGTACTTTCGACCGTTTGACCCTTACATTGATTCCTAATGATCTGTGTGAAGTCCCTTTGAATTTGAAGTAGCTAAGCAAAGATTCGAAATAGACAAGCAATCTCCAGATATTCAAGGTCGATCGAAGTTGTGCACCAAATATCATTATCTTCGATGAGCGTCTGATCTAAGTTAGCACGACTCCTGGTTGCCTCATTAAAAACCTTGCCGTAAAATCCAATTTGGGACAAAACCGGTCGAAGGAAAAAAGAGTGCAACGCGTGCTTTCAGTCCTAGTGTCTCGTGTTTCCTAGCTTAAGGTCACTCTATTTGCTACCTATAGATGTTAGTATCGACAAACAAAATGAAAAATTACCTTAACAATAATATCGCTTCAGGTGGCTTACGTTCCAATTGTTTGGCAACTGCTTGCCATCCATAGTTCCGAGCTTGTAAGATCCCTTTTCGGTGACCTTCAAGATAGTATAGGGCCCTTCCCAGTTTGGTCCTAGTTTTCCTTCGTTTGGATATCGAGCGTTGGGCGTAATTCTTCTGAGTACCAAGTCCCTAATGTTGAAGTATCAGAGATAGGCTCTCCGATTGTAATACCTTTCGATTTTTTGTTTCTGCGCTGCTATCCGAACAAGGGCCGCTTCCCTCCATTCATCCAAAAGTTCCAGGCTGATGTTCATAGCTTCCCGGTTTGATTCTTCGGTTGTGTATCAGAACCTGATGCTCGGTTCGCCTACCTCGACTAGTATCAGCGCTTCAGCACTGTAGACTAGGGAGAATGGGGTGACCTCGGTGCTGGTTTTCTCTGTTGTACGATATGCCCATAGAACCTCGAGCAGCATTTCCCTCCATTTTCCCTTTGCGTCGGCTAACCTTTTCTTCAAGTTTTGAATTATAGTCTTGTTGGTTGACTCGGCTTGGCCGTTGCCGCTGGGGTGATACGGAGTAGACAATATTCTCTTGATCTTGTTGTCTTCGAAGAACTTTGTTACTTTGCTGCCAATGAATTGTTTGCCATTATCACATAAGACTTCTGAGGGCATCCCAAACCGGCAAATAATATGGTCCCATATGAAGTCAATCACTTCCTTTTCCCTGACCTTTTCGTAAGCCTGTGCTTCCACCCACTTGGAAAAGTAGTCAGTCAGAAAAAGAATAAATTGAGCTTTACCTGGTGCACGAGGGAGAGGGCCGACGATGTCCATTCCCCACTTCATGAACGGCCATGGCGATAGGACCGAATGCAATGTCTCTCCGGGCTGGTGAATCATCGGTGCGTGCCTTTGGCATTTGCTGCATTTGCATACAAACTCCTTTGTATCATTCTCCATGTCGATCCAATAGTAACTGGTCCGAATTATTTTTCGAACCAAGGATTCGGAGCCGGAGTGATTGCCGCATGTGCCTTCGTGTATCTCCCTTAAGATGTATTCGGTGTCACAGGGCCCAAGACTTATAGCAAGGGGACCTCCGAATGTTCTTCTGTATATGGTTCTGTTGCCGGCCAAACAAAATTGGGCTGCCTTTGTGCGCAACGCCCTTGATTCTTTGGGATCCGATGGCAACTTACCTGAACTGAGACATTCTATGTATTTGTTTCTCCAATCCTAGGTCAAGCTTGTTGAGTTGATTTCGACATGCCCTTCTTCCACCACCGACCTCAATAATTGTACGACCTTTTCAGAATGAATCTCTTCATCTTCGACTGATGACCCTAAGTTGGCGAGGGCATGGGCCTCACTATTTTGCTCTCGCGGTATGTGCTGTAGGGTCCATTCTTTAAACCTATGTAGTGTGACCTGCAACTTGTCCACATACCTTTGCATGCGCCCCTCTCTGACCTCGAATGTCCTGTTTACTTGGTTGACTACGAGGAGGGAATCATATTTGGCCTCGATTATTTCTGCTCCCAGGTTTTTGGCCAACTCTAAAACTGCAATCATAGCCTCATATTCTACTTTGTTGTTAGTCAATTTTACAGTCTTAATAGACTGTCAAATTGTATTCCCAGTTGGGTGTCTAAGTACGATACCAAGTCCCGATCCTTTCGAATTAGAGGCGCCGTCTGTGAACAAAGTCCACACTCCCCGAGGAGTCCCCGATTCGGTCATTAGTTCTCTCTCGACCTCGGGAACAAGCGACGGCGTAAAGTCAATGACAAAATAGGCTAGCACTTGAGACTTGATCGAGGTTTGTGGCCGATATTCAATATCGTATCCGCTTATTTCGATGGCCCACTTGGCCACTTGACCTGATAGCTCAGGTTTGTGCATAATATTCCTAAGGGGATAAGCTGTCACTGTGTATATGGGGTGGCATTGGAAGTAGGGTTTTAGCTTCCTAGAGGCACTCAATAAAGCGAGTGCTAACTTTTCCAAATGTGGGTACCTAGTTTCGGCCTTACCTAGTGTTCTACTGACGTAGTAAATGGGGAATTGCGTACCTTGTTCTTCTCGGACTAGGACCCTGCTCACTGCTACTTCCGAAACAGCAAGGTAAAGGTATAATTGCTCACCCGTTTTTGGCGTGTGCAACAAAGGTGGACTGGAAAGATACCTTTTAAACTCTTCTAATGCACGGTGGCATTCTGGACCCCATGATAATTCGTTCTTCTTTTTCACTGAGTTGAAGAATTGATGGCTCCTATCGGATGACCTCGAGATGAATTGGCCTAGAGCTGCTATCCGACCTGTCAGTTTCTGCACAGCTTTCACACTTTCTAGAATCATTATGTCTTCGATGGCTCTGATTTTCTCGGGGTTGATTTCTATTCCTCGGTTCGAGACCATAAAACCAAGGAATTTTCCCGAACCCACTCCGAATGAACACTTCTCTAGGTTCAACTTCATGTTGTACCTTTTTAGTACATCGAATGTTTCCTGCAAATGACTCAAATGGTCCTCTGCTCGCAGGGACTTAACTAACATGTCATCAATATAAACTTCCATTGTTATTCCTAGTTGTTTTTCGAACATCTTATTTACTAGGCGTTGGTAGGTAGCCCCTGCGTTTTTCACCCCGAATGACATCACGTTATAGCAATAAGTGCCATACTTAGTGATGAAGGATGTCTTTTCTTGATCATCCTTATCTATTCGTATCTGGTTGTAACCAGAGTAGGCATCGAGAAAACTAAGGGTCTCGTGGCCAGTGGTGGCATCGATCATGCGATCGATGTTGCGCAAGGGAAAGGAATCCTTGGTCACATGCCTTGTTCAGATCTTTATAATCTATGCACATTCTTAGCTTATTTCCCTTCTTAGGAACTACAATTACATTAGCTAGCCACTACGGGTATTTAACTTCCTGTATGGACCCTATATTCAAAAGTTTAGTTACCTCGTCCTTGATGAATGCTTGTTTGATCTCAGACTGAGGCCTCCTCTTTTGCTTGACCGGCCAGAATTTTGGGTCAATGCTCAGTTTGTGAGTTGTAATTTCCGGCGGTATCCCTGTTATGTCAAGATGGGACCAAGCAAAAGAATCTTCGTTAGCTGAAAGAAATTTAATTAGTTTGGTGCTGAGCTCGGAGCTTAAGCCCGAACCCAGGTATACCTTTCGATCTGGCAAGTCGCATCTGAGTGAAATCTGTTCGAGCTCCCCGAATAGTACCGGCGGTGTTCACCATCAACGTTATTTCCCCTTTGGTTGTCTCGCATGCCATGTTGAAACCATTGAGGATCCGAACTTCGAGAATGATTTGGTTTGTCAATCCGAGCTGCTCGATGACCCATGACCGAATTATATTGGCTGAACTACCGGGATCGACAAGTACACATTTCACCCGGGTTTTTTGTACGAGCATTGATATCACCAAGGCATCGTTATGGGGCTGTATGACTCCTTCCGCATCTTTATCGCTGAGGCATAAAGCTCCTTCCGCCGCATAATCCCGAGTGCGCTTTTCTCGGGTGATAAATATTTTGGTACGCTTTAACACCGGCCCCTGGGGTGTATCTACCCCTCCGATTATCATGTTGATCGTGTGCTGAGGCTCCTCCTGATTTTTTGGCTTGTTTCTGTTCCCGTAATGGTTCTTGGCCCGTTCGCTTAAAAACTCTCGAAGGTGCCCGTTTTCGAGCAACCGAGCCACCTCTTCCCTCAGTTGTCGACAATCTTCCGTCTTATGTCAATGTGTACCATGGTACTTACATATTAAGTTAGGGTCTCTCTTGGCCGGGTCCTATTGCAGCGGCCGAGGCCATTTGGTATCTTTAATGCGACCGATGGAGGATACTAGAGTCGTGAATAGACGTTGAAGTTGTATTCGGACAGTCGGGGCGCTTCTCGGTGACCAGCGGCTCTTTCGAAGTTATTTCTCGGCAGCGGTCCTCGGTTCCTTCGATTAGGATCGTTCCTCCTCTCCTGTCTCGAAGACCCTTATTTTCCCGGGATGGCCCTTCGATCGCCAGGGTACGGTCGATGTCTGTCTCTGTTTGACCTTGGCTCTCGGTAATTATCTCTTTGAATCCGGTCATGAGTGTAGTATGCCCCCAGGCAATCACCTGTCATCCCAGACATAGCCACCAATATCTCTCCGCATTAATGATACGCTCAAATTATACCTTAAGAATAGTGTAAGCGGTCGGTGTCAAATATAATAATCCAACAAGGTTGGGGTCGAATCCGACAGGGAATAGGTGTGAAACGTTTATCTAATTAGTGTAATACTCGACTAAGTCGTAATTCTATCAAGTAATTGTAATAAAAAGGAATATTGAACTTAAGTGTAAACGAAAGCTTATTGCAATATTGTGAATGTAAATAATTTGAATTAAAGAAACCAAGATTGTGTTCCCCTTTATGTAGTACAATGCTATTGATATTAATATTGAATATTTCCAACGGAAAACTTTCTTGATATGCAATTAATACCTAATTTACTACCCAATATTTTCCAATAGTTGGATAACATATCCTCTTTATGATTTTTCCAAATACAAAAGAGTTATGATTAATAACAATCAATTAATGCCAAATTAAAACCCACTTATTCCTAAGCGATTTTATTAAACAAGGTTTAAAGCCTTGAGTCTTTGTTATTTACTTCTACCAAATTCTATCCACTTTCCCAAGCAAAGATAGAATTAATTGGCGTTCGTTAATGTTTGCAACCATTAACAATTGTTGAAGAATAAGAAGTAAATAAATATCAATCATCCGTTGAAATTCAATATCAAAATCTCAATAACATTGTACCCATCTAGGGTTCACAACCTTAGCGTTTAAATTTAGCTACTCATGTTGAACATTGAATAAGAAAGAATAGTAATTGTCATAATCTTACAAAATAGAAAGTAATTGATCCCAAAAGCTTCCAAGAATACAAACTAGTTAATTGCCCGTACTTTGCACTCTCAATTATGACAAGATGTCCCTCACAAAACCCTATTAAAACTATTTATAAAGGCCCAAAACCCGAGGCAAAATCCGAACTAATTTGCCCATGGTGTAATAATGCAGACCGCATTTCTGTCGCAAAACAGAAATGTGGTTCGCAAATCTTCTTCCTCCGTCGCATTTCTAACCCCAGGATTTGCGTTCGTCGCATACTGTAATTGCGGTTCGCATATCGATTATGCGATCGCGAAATGCGGTCACATTCTTCACCCGGATTTTCACCCAGAAACTCTGCTTGCGTTTGCGATTTCACAATGCAAATTTGCGATTCGCATTCTTGTTTTGCGGTCGCATATGCGACCACATTCTCGACATGAAGGAGTGCCCAGAGTTCTGTCCTTGTTTGCGATTTGCTTGTGAGCTATGCGGTCCGCATTCGCTGTTTGCGATCGCATACTCATATCTGCGGTGCTGTTTAAGTCTTTTCTTTTCTTTAGTTGACCTTTTTAGCTCTTTTCCGTGCTTTTGGGTCCTTACACTTGATGTTCTGCAAATACACTAAAATTACATAAGTATTGGTAGAATTTGCACATAAAACAAGTTAAACTCTAAGCAAGCAGTATCAAAATGTGCCGAAATTACCCGGCATATCAACACCCCCAACTTAAACTCTTGCTTGTCCTCAAGAAACTAAAACGATACTATCCTAGTCTAGACTCTACTTATCAAACATGAAACAATACTGACTATGGACGGTGTTTGTTGTTAGTATCTCAAGTATATCTCTTTGAATACTTTACCCTCCTTGAATCATCAGTATATTCAAGGACAACCAATCAGCTCGTGAACTTTGAGCCTCAACAAAGTAACTAAAGGCTATCTTAAGCTGAATGCACTTATGCTTTACTCAAAGCTCAACTTTCTATCAACCTAGCAATTTATGTGCCCTCACTGGAAAGAAAGTCCCACTCTCACAATATTTATCATATCAATACAAAGGGACTTAAATGCAAATACACTCACTCTTAGAACAAAAGTTCAAGTGTCATCACATGCCATGCCATATGCTTGCCCTTATTTTAATTCGTCACCTACTTCTAAGAACACTCGGTTGGAGATCACATAAGGACTTTGTAAGCTTGTAATGTAGGTTTAAGGAAGGGTAGGATATATATTTAGATGTGAGTGACTACATCCTCCTTGAACACTAATTACATTCTTCTTTCTTTTAACATTTCGCTTCTTTTCAACCTCATAGCCTCAATGGCGTTTAGTTCCCAAAGTGGGCCCGCCTTAAATACCTCTCAAATCTATTTCAGAGCTCCATTATTGTAAATGCATATATAACAGTTTTCTTTTTCTTTTCTCTTTCTCTCTCTATTTCTCTTTTCTTTGGAGCTTTCATAAATTCACATTAGCAGGTTCTCACCCTCACTTCACAGCCTTATCCATTTCCATTTTGAACCACACCCCCAACTTAGGCTTTTAGCCCTGTTCTCAATGTTCAAGGAGAAACGGGTTCAAAAGAGGTCATTGTTTTACGAACGGGAAAGGTTTGTAATGCGGAGGCCAAGGAAAAGGCTAAAAAGCTCAAATAGGGTACTAGTGATATTATTTATGCACAGGTAGGCTAAAAAGGCTAGAAAGGTTTCATAAATAAACAAAGAATGCCTAAGATCCTCTCTCCAACTCAGTATACTTATAATACGCGTCGAAAAATCAACCGGCAAGTTCTAGATGGCAGCAACGAACACAAGAACTATTTAAACAAAGAGCTTACACACATTGGCACACAATCTGTTCGGTTAACATAGTTTACAGCTTTAGAGTTAACATTTGGTCACTCGAGGCTTTCCTTATGTATACATACACGACTCTAGGTGGACCTAGAGTTACAGAGTGAGCCTCAAGTTCACATGGCTGATTTGTTAACGAGGGTATACTCTACACACAGATTCACATACTTGATACTAAACAATTTCACCATCCTGGTCAATATATCTCATTTTAATAAACCCGGTTCCACTATTACTCCCTTGAAAAAAAACCCGGCAAAGAAAAAACAAGGGGATTTTATTGACAAACTTCATTTCACTAACTAACTACAATAGCATATATACATAAATCATTAATTATTACTACATATTTTACAGTTATCAATGTCACTAAACATGCCAGAAAATAGATCAAATACACAAATAAGGCTACCACCCCCAACCGAAAGCATGTATTGTCCCCAATACATAAGAAAAGAAGATAGAGTGCAAGGGGCTCCCTGGGGCGCATTTGCGCGAAGAGATTCAGTAGCCTATGAATCCTCTGGAGCTGCAGGAGGGCTATGAGACTGAACTGGAGCAGGCGGTGGGGCTGCTGAGCTGCTAGCTTCGCCCACTAGTGGCTGTGTGGCCGATGAGTCTGCAAGGGCGACCACATCTGCTAGCGAGTGCTGTATGGCCCTCTCAATGTCTGCGTGCTCTTCTTTCTCCACTGTTGGCACAGCAATTGCTTTGCCCTTCTCCTTAGGGTCCTCAGCCTCATCGGACCATGAACTTGCATCCTCTGACTCTTCCCCTTCTAACTCTGATGACTGCCCTGATGTCTCGTCATCAGTAACATCTACCTGTACCGGAGCAGTTGGAGGATGAGACATTTTGGCAGACGAAGGTGCAATGTCTTCCATTAGAGAAGTGAAGTCCAAGCCCAATTATGGTGCAGCAATGTCTGCACTCTGGTCACCCTTTTTGGGGAGGAGAGATGCTATGTCGAACTCCAAATTTTGCATTTTCTGGAGTTCGGTCTTTATGGATTTTACTTCCTCTCGTAGCTGGGGTAAACCCCTAGCCTCACCTCTTTCAATCTGTTCAACCCTAGACTCAAGTTTGTGCAACCGATCTCCGAACAATGTTTGTTTTTGCTAGAGAGCAGTCACTGACGTTTGAATAGGAGTCAGGGCCTATTTAATCAGGTGGGACAGGGTTTTCAAAAGTTGGTCCACTTTGGCATTGGCGTGATGTGCAATTAGACCAAGTCTTGAAAGGGATGGCATTGTTGAAGAAGATGGACCCGTGGTGGATGGGGGTGCAGTCTCGGCAGCAGCAGTGGAGGCTTCTGGATCTTTGGGAGATAGGAGATTTTGGGAGTCAATGTCTTTCATTGGGGTCTTTGTTGGGGCAGCTGAATCACTGATACGAGTGATATCGATATCCCTTGTTGACCATCCGAGTTTGTCAGCTTGTGGCAAGAAAGGAACATTCACCTATTGGCAAAGGGTTATGATCAAACTCAGAAAGGGAAGTGATGTGGCACGCTGCGTTGCTCGGATGTCAATCTCCTGGAATATGAGACTCCCCACATCATTTTTAATACCTGCCATAATACACGTAATGAGAAGTGCTTTCTCAATGCTGATATCTATTTCGTTTCTGGACGGTATTAAATGGGAGGTGACGAAGTTTAGCCAAAATTTTCCCTCCCTTGTGAGGTCCTCTTTATAGATTTTCTTTCCAGGGTTAATCCAGGCAGGAGTCCCCTTGGCAATAACAGACGATATCCATCCACGTTCGTGTTCTCTGTTGGAGTACTTGGCATCGTACTCAGCTGTGCCTGATTCCCAATCGGGGAAGTAGAGTTCATTAATATGCTCACTGTCGCAAAACACAGCCTTTCCCCGAACGTGGACGATGCCAGTGAATATTCTGTTGCGTGTATGGTACCCCATTCGTGAAGCTCCGTAAGATGCATGGAATTCCCGGACCATTGACTCATTATATTCTTTAGGGTCCCTAGTAAAGTACTCCCATTTTCTCGTTTTGATGTTGTCGAGAATATGAGGGTACTGTTCCTGTAATCCATTCAAACTCAACATTTTCTCCCCCAAGATTTTCCTTTTAGTTAGCCCTTCCCTGAACAATGTCCTGGAACCCTCGACCCCAAATCGAAGCTGAAGGTCATCACCGCGTTTCCTTCTGGCCTCAGCTACCAGATCAACTTCAGGCAAGCGTTCCTCCTCATCAGACTGGGAGGTGCTTGGCAAATTTGATTCCACTCTGACATGTTTGGTTTGTGCTGTGGTAGGAGCGGATGATGGCCTTCTCTTTGAGGAGTTCTTTTTGGCTTCCATATCTGCATGAGGGTAAGATGTAAGCGACATTATCATCATTAGAGAAAAGCAAAACGGGAATACTCAACAAAGACTTACAGAAATGCGGCATGGTTTGCGGTCGCATATAAACTATGCGAACCGCGAACTCGTCGCATTCTTAGGTGTGCCTAGCCAGGTTTTATTCTGCAATGGAATATGCGAATCGCATAACCATCACAGAATGTTTTTGTGCATAGGCCTGTTGGATACACACAAATGCGATCGCATATTCACCGCAAAGTGAGATATGCGATCGCAAACTGATCGCAGAAATTGATGATGCTACTCAAAATGTTCTGGCCTTGTTTGCTGTGCCTTTGCGGTCCGCATAGTCATTGCGCGATCGCAAAGGCACCACATTTGTTGTCTTCCTCAGATATCTAGGGTTTAGGGATGCGGTCAAGTTGCGGTCCACATTTTGATTTTGTGGACCGCAAATACCTTTAGATACACAAGTAGGTTCATCCCCCAAGAATTATAACCCTAGATCCTTGTCTTCATCCCCCAAAAGTACAAAAACTCCATTGAAACACCAAACCTAACTTGCAAAATTAAAATTGAAAATATAGCAAGGGTCGAACATACCTAGGAAGCAGATGTGAGGATTTAGGACAACTTTTAATCAGCACTTTGATGTTTGGTAAGCTTGAAATTCAATTTCATCCGATAATGTCAGTCGCTGTCCGTTCTCGGTTGTGTTTTCTTTTCTCTTTTTTTTTTTTTAATATACTAGGTTGAAGGATTTAGAAGAGGAGGGAATGCGGACACGTACCTGTCAGTATGCGATGATTAAGTCATCGCATATTGTAAATGCGAAACGCAAAGTAGAGCTACCTCACCGCATTTATGTCGTTGTTTTGAACCAAATTCTCTGTGTCTATTTGCGATGAGAATGCAGACCGCATATTGCGAATGCGATCCACGAACTGTTGTACATCGTCGCATTTGTGACAGCTATGTTTGTTCAATTTTCTGCTTCAATTTGCGACACAAATGCGGCTCGCATATTGATAATTCGATCGTATTTGTGTAGCATTTGTCACATTGTTGTTTTTCCACCGTTTCAAGAACTCCTTCTCAATTTTTGTGTCCTTTTGTCAATGTCCTGCATTCTAAAACATCCTTCAAACAGCCCTAAGTACAAATATAATATTAAAACTTGAATAATGGTACAACAACAAACAAAAGTACTTGTTACCACACATGGGTTGCCTCCCATGAAGCGCTTGATTTAACGTCGCGGCATGATAAAGCTAAGACGCCTCTGTAATCAATCCACGGTTGGGCATGGACCATACTTTAGAGCCAGCTGCTCTACCAAATGTTTCTCTCCATGCACTCCCAGGTAGTGCTTGATTCTTTGTCCGTTTACCTTGAAGGTTCGGAGCCCATCTTCCGATGCTAGTTCAACAGCTCCAAAGGGAGAGATATCAACAACTTTAAAAGGGCCAGACCATTTAGTCTTTAGCTTCCCCGGAAATAGTTTCAGTCTTGAGTTAAACAGCAATACCAGATCCCCTGCTTTGAACTCTCTTTTTAAGATCTTTTTGTCATGGACAAATTTCATTCTTTCTTTATATACTGCTGCACTTTCATATGCGTGAAGATGGAACTCCTCCATTTCATTCAATTGTGCAAGCCTTAGAGCTCCATCCTCTGCCCTGTCCATGTTTAATCTTTTTAAGGCCCACATAGCCTTATGCTCAAGTTCTACAGGTAAATGGCAAGCTTTTTCGAAAACTAGCCGATAAGGGGATGTACCGATAGGGATCTTGTACGCTGTGCGGTATGCCCATAGAGCATCATCTAGCTTCTTTGACAAGTCGATCCTGTTTGCATTCACTGTCTTTGCTAGTATGCTCTTTATTTCCCTGTTGGATACCTCCACTTGACCGCTCGACTGTGGGTGATAGGGGGTGGCAACCTTACGCTTGACGCCGTACTTGTCAAGGAGACCTTTAAAGACTCTGTTACAGAAATGCGAACCCCCATCACTGAGAATGGCTCTCGGGGTGCCAAACTGAGTGAAAATATTCTTCTTTAGAAACGTGATCACACTCCGAGCTTCGTTGTTTGGTAAAGCAATGGCTTCCACCCATTTGGACACGTAGTCCACAGCCACTAAGATGTATTTCATCCCACATGAGCTTATAAAAGGGCCCATGAAGTCAATACCCCAAACGTCGAATAGTTCAATTTCCATCACAAAGTTCATAGGCATCTCATGCCTCCTAAAAATTGGGCCCTGTCATTGGCATTGGTCACAAGACTTTACCAACTGATTAGCGTCCTGATAAATGGTCGGCCAGTAATAACCACATTCCAAGATCTTTGCTGCCGTTCTATTCCCCCCATGATGACCCCCAACCGGTGAGTCATGACTAGCTTTCAGAATTTGTAGCATCTCTTCCTCAGGCACGCATCTCCTGATTATGTTGTCCACACAGACACGGAACAAGAAGGGTTCTTCCCAATAATAGTTTCGACAATCCCTCAAGAACTTCTTCTTTTGGTAAAATTCTAACCCTTCAGGAATAAGATCGCTGACTACGTAGTTAGCGATGTCTGCACACCACGGTGCAAAGGAATTGGATAACACCAGTATTTGCTCATCTGGAAATGCATCATTGATTTCCAGCTCTCCTTTTTGTCTCCCCGATTCTTCAATTCTAGACAAGTGATCTGCCACTTGGTTTTGTGTTCCCTTCCGATCCATAACTTCAAAATCGAACTCTTGCAGCAGTGAAACCCAACGGATTAGTCGTGGCTTAGCATCTTTTTTCGCCATCAGATAGCGAAGAGCTGCATGATCGGTATACACAATTACTTTGGAGCCCAGCAAATACGCACGGAACTTCTCGAAAGCATACACAATGGCCAACAGTTCTTGCTCAGTTACGGTGTAATTCACCTGCGCCCCATTAAGTGTTTTGCTAGCATAGTATATTGGGTGAAGAAATTTATTGTGTCTTTGTCCCAGCATAACTCCAATAGCTACACCACTGGCGTCACACATAAGTTCAAAAGGAAGAGACCAATCAGGTGTGACAATAATGGGTGCCGTGGTGAGCTTTGTCTTCAGTTCTTCAAAAGCTTTTAGGCATTTCTCATCAAAAACGAACTTGGCATCCTTCTCAAGGAGTGTACACATGGGATGTGCAATCTTTGAGAAGTCCTTAATGAAGCGCCTGTAGAATCCGGCATGCCCCAAAAAACTACGAGCACCTTTGATGGACGTGGGTGGAGGAAGCTTAGAGATGATTTCTATTTTAGCTTTGTCTACCTCAATGTAACACCTTGATATTTTATGTCCCAGAACAATACCTTTATCCACCATGAAGTGGAATTTTTCCCAATTTAGCACAAGGTTTGTCTCTTCACATCGCTTGAGTACTTGTTTGAGATTACTCAGCCACTGCTCAAACATCTCACCTACTACCGAAAAATCGTCCATGAATACCTCAAGGAAGTCCTCTACAATATCGGAGAAGATAGACATCATGCATCTCTGGAAAGTAGCTGGAGCATTGCATAGGCCAAATGGAATCCGGCTAAAAGCGAATGTGCCATATGGGCATATGGCACATTACTTGATAGAATTATAACCAGAGTATCCATCAAGGAAACAATAAAAGGACTTTCGCGTTAGCCGATCAAGCATTTGATCAATAAAAGGCATAGGAAAATGGTCCTTGCATATGGCGCTATTTAGTTTCCTGTAGTCCATGCACACTCTCCATCCAGTTACAGTTCTTGTAGGAATAAGCTTGTTCTTCTCATTTTTGATTACAGTCATGCCTCCCTTCTTTGGCACGCATTGCACTGGGCTCACCCATGAACTATCAGCAATTGGGTAGACTACCCCAGCGTCCAGCCATTTGATTATCTCTTTCTTTACCACTTCCTGCATTGACGGATTCAACCGTCGTTGATGTTCCACACTCGGTTTTGTCCCACCTTCTAATTGAATCTTATGCTCACAAATTCCAGTCGGGATCTCCCGAATGTCCGCAATTGTCCAACCAATGGCTTGTCTATGCTCCTTCAAAACTTTTAGCAACTGTTCCACCTACACATCATTCAACAACAAAGAAATAATTACTGGTAAAGTATTATTTAAGCCAGGAAATTTATACCTCAAATGCGAAGGAAGTGTTTTCAGTTCTAATTTAGGTGGTTCGATAATGGACGGCTTTGCAGGAGGTGTAGCTCTATTCTCCAAATCAAGGGAAAGCTTTAGTGGAGTATACTAGTAAGAACCACGCTCCTCTAATGCATTCACTGATTCCATAAAGCCATCCATATCATCACCATCGAAGTTTACCAATATAGCTGCCAATGCTTCACCTAGGCATTGCTCTTCCATCTTCATCTCAACAGCATCATCTACTTCATCAATAATACCAATCACTGAAATGCTCCCGTACTCGTTTGGTAACTTCATACCCTTACTAGCTTGGAAGGTAACTTCTTCATTGTTCACTCGGAATTTAATTTCATTACGCTCCGAATCCATAAGGGCTCTTCCAGTAGCTAAGAATGGTCTCCCCAATATAATAGGAATTTCCTTGTCCACAGCACAGTCAAGAATTACAAAGTCAGCTGGTATATGAAATTTCCCAACTTTCACAATCACATCATCTACAATACCAACTGGTCTCTTGATTGAACGGTCAGCCATCTGCAACCTCATGCTCGTCGACCTTGGCATTCCTAATCTCGGTTGTTTGTAAATGGCAAGCGGCATTAGATTTATGCTGGCCCCATTGTCACAGAGTGCTTTTGCAAAGTCGCGCACTCCAATAGTGCACGGAATAGTAAATTCTCCTGGGTCCTCTTTCTTCTGAATTGGATTTGTAGCAATGATAGAACTAACCCGGTGAGTTATATTCACCACCTCATTCTTGGTGGTTCTCTTCTTCGTGATCAAATACTTTAGATACTTGGAAAAACCGGGTATTTCTTTAAAAGCCTCCAAGAATGGTATATTTACAGATAACTACTTGAGAATATCATAGAACTTCTCGAACTTGCTGTCATCAACTCTTCTCACAAGTTTCTAGGGGAAAGAAGGAAGGGGTCTAGGAATCGGCGGAAGAATGTTTGATGTTTCTTCTGCCTTTTCCTTCATCCCTTCTCGGGTCTCATCTCGGTTTTGCACACCTTCTAATTGAATCTTATGCTCACAAATTCCAGTCGGGATCTCCCGAATGTCCGCAATTGTCCAACCAATGGCTTGTCTATGCTCCTTCAAAACTTTTAGCAACTGTTCCACCTACACATCATTCAACAACAAAGAAATAATTACTGGTAAAGTATTATTTAAGCCAGGAAATTTATACCTCAAATGCGAAGGAAGTGTTTTCAGTTCTAATTTAGGTGGTTCGATAATGGACGGCTTTGCAGGAGGTGTAGCTCTATTCTCCAAATCAAGGGAAAGCTTTAGTGGAGTATACTAGTAAGAACCACGCTCCTCTAATGCATTCACTGATTCCATAAAGCCATCCATATCATCACCATCGAAGTTTACCAATATAGCTGCCAATGCTTCACCTAGGCATTGCTCTTCCATCTTCATCTCAACAGCATCATCTACTTCATCAATAATACCAATCACTGAAATGCTCCCGTACTCGTTTGGTAACTTCATACCCTTACTAGCTTGGAAGGTAACTTCTTCATTGTTCACTCGGAATTTAATTTCATTACGCTCCGAATCCATAAGGGCTCTTCCAGTAGCTAAGAATGGTCTCCCCAATATAATAGGAATTTCCTTGTCCACAGCACAGTCAAGAATTACAAAGTCAGCTGGTATATGAAATTTCCCAACTTTCACAATCACATCATCTACAATACCAACTGGTCTCTTGATTGAACGGTCAGCCATCTGCAACCTCATGCTCGTCGACCTTGGCATTCCTAATCTCGGTTGTTTGTAAATGGCAAGCGGCATTAGATTTATGCTGGCCCCATTGTCACAGAGTGCTTTTGCAAAGTCGCGCACTCCAATAGTGCACGGAATAGTAAATTCTCCTGGGTCCTCTTTCTTCTGAATTGGATTTGTAGCAATGATAGAACTAACCCGGTGAGTTATATTCACCACCTCATTCTTGGTGGTTCTCTTCTTCGTGATCAAATACTTTAGATACTTGGAAAAACCGGGTATTTCTTTAAAAGCCTCCAAGAATGGTATATTTACAGATAACTACTTGAGAATATCATAGAACTTCTCGAACTTGCTGTCATCAACTCTTCTCACAAGTTTCTAGGGGAAAGAAGGAAGGGGTCTAGGAATCGGCGGAAGAATGTTTGATGTTTCTTCTGCCTTTTCCTTCATCCCTTCTCGGGTCTCATCTCGGTTTTGCACAACCTCTGGAGTTTTCTTTACTTTAGTAGCATTGGGTTCTTCAACTTCGACTCCCTTTTCAAGTTCTTCCACATCAACTGCTTGCTCATTCTGTTCTTGCAATATCTTACCACTCCTGGTAGTGATGGCCATGATATGGGAAGTTGGGCCACTCCCACTTCCCTTTGGATTTGCAATCGTATCACTAGGGAGTGTCCCCTTCTGCTGTGGATATTTCTCACGAGAAAGATATCTCATTTGCAATTCCAGCTTTTGAATCACCGCAGTGTGAGAGCCAACCAATTCAGTCATGTTCTTCATGGAATTATCAGACTTTTCTTGGTTTTGTAGTATCCTTTCAAGCATTCTCTCCAATTTAGACTCACTAGAGGATCCCTGATTCGAATACTGACCCTTTGGAGGTACATAAGGGTTGGAACTTCCATTGGAAAAATTGTTATTGCTGTTCCAGTTTCCTTGATTAGAGCCGCCTTGGTCGTTTCGCCATTGATGGTGACCTTCCCTTGCGGGTTTGGTCTCCATTGATTTTGAGAGCCTTGACCTTGGTACTGCTGCCTTTGGTACCCTCCTTGAGAATTATTAACATAATTTGCCTCTTCATAATCATCATTTTATACCGGCTGCACATTCTCAACCACATTCACTTTCTTCTTCAGATTCTCCGTGAAAAGCTTTATCAATACATTGACATTTGTGGCAAGTTCTGCAATCACTTGGTCTCGTTCTTGATTTTCCTTGATCAAATTGTTCATAGAAGGAGAGCCAATTGCAATTCCGCCTGTGGAATCTTCAGAGTGCCAAGCTTGGTTGTGTTTTGCCATTTTATCTAAGATCTGAGTCACCCTAGCGAAGGTTTTGTCCATAAAAGATCCAGCAGCTGCATTCTTCGCTATTGATTGGTTCATAGGGTCCAAACCCATGTAAAAATTTTCCAGCAAGATGGAATCTGGAAAACCATGGTTTGGAGACCTCACCAAGTATAATTTGAAGCGATCCCACTCTTCATGTAACTGTTCGCCAGGTAGTTGCTTAAAGAATAAGATCTTGTCCCTGAGCTCGGATTTCTTGCTTTGTGGAAACCATTTTGACAAGAACGCTCGAAAAAGTTCAGGCCATGAGCGTATAGAATTCGGAGGAAGATTCTGAAGCCATTTCCTCGCATCCCCAGCTAAAGAATACTTAAAGCATCTCAACCTCGGTGCAGCGTCGGAGACATGATTCTGCTTGTGCATCGCACAAACACCCAAGAAATTTCTGAGGTGCTGTGTTGGATCGTCATCAGTGAAATTTCTGAAAAATCCCTCCGCTTTCAGCATCAGAATTAATCCATGTTCCACCTTGAAAGTAGCGGCACCTATAGCAGGAGGTACAATAGCGTTTGTATCCTCAATATACTCCTCAATGTCTGCAAAAGGATTTCCTTCCTCCTGTATCTCCACATCATCTTCATGGTCTGACAGATCTCCCTGTCTACACCAAACACAACTAACAACGTGTAATAGAGTAGAATTAGACATAAAGTAAAGTATACACTAATTAGTAATTTCAGAACCGTATTCCCCGGCAACGGCGCCAAAATTTGATACACTCAAATTACACCATAAGAATAGTGTAAGCGGTTGGTGTCAAATATAATAACCCAACAAGGTTCGGGTCGATTCCCACAGGGAATAGGTGTGAAACGTTTATCTAATTAGTGTAATACTCGACTAAGTCGTAATTCTATCAAGTAATTGTAATAAAAAGGAATATTGAACTTAAGTGTAAACGAAAACTGATTGCAATATTGTGAATGCAAATAATATGAATTAAAGAAACCAAGGTTATGTTCCCCTTTATGTAGTACAATGCTATTGATATTAATATTGAATATTTCCAACGGAAAACTTTCTTGATATGCAATTAATGTCTAATTTACTACCCAATATTTTCCAATAGTTGGATAACATATCCTCTTTGTGATTTTTTCAAATACAAAAGAGTTGTGATTAAGAACAATCAATTAATGCCAAATTAAAACCCACTTATTCCTAAGAAATTTTATTAAACAAGGTTTAAAGCCTTGAGTCTTTGTTATTTACTTCTACCAAATTATATCCCACTTTTCCAAGCAAAGATAGAATTAATTGGCGTTCGTTAATGTTTGCAACCATTAACAATTGTAAGAAGTAAATAAATATCAATCATCCGTTGAAATCATATTCAATATCAAAATCTGAATAACATTGTACCCATCTAGGGTTCACAACCTTATCGTTTAAACTTAGCTACTCATGCTGAACATTGAATAAGAAAGAATAGTAATTGTCATAATCTTACAAAATAGAAAGTAATTGATCCCAAAAGCTTCCAAGAATTCAAACTAGTTAATTGCTCATACTTTGTACTCTCAACTATGACAAGATGTCCCTCACAAAATTCTATTAAACCTATTTATAAAGGCCCAAAACCCGAGGTGAAATCCAGACTAATTTTCCCCTGGTGTAATAATGCGGACCGCATTTCTGTCGCAAAACAGAAATGTGGTTCGCAAATCTTCTTCCTCCGTTGCATTTCTAACCCCAGGATTTGCCATCATCGCATATTGTAATTGCGGTTCGCATATCGATTATGCGATCGCGAAATGCGATCGCATTCTTCACCCGGATTTTCACCCAGAAACTCTGCTTGCGTTTGCGATTTCACAATGCAAATTTGCGATTCGCATTCTTGTTTTGCGGTCGCATATGCGACCGCATTCTCGACATGAAGGAGTGCCCAGAGTTCTGTCCTTGTTTGCGATTTGCTTGTGAGCTATGCGGTCCGCATTTGCTGTTTGCGATGGCATACTCATATCTGCGATGCTGTTTAAGTCTTTTCTTGTCTTTAATTGGCCTTTTTAGCTCTATTATGTGCTTTTGGGTCCTTACACTCGATGTTCTGCAAATACACTAAAATTACATAAGTATCGGTAGAATTTGCACATAAAACAAGTTAAACTCTAAGCAAGTAATATCAAAATATGCCGAAATTACCCGGCACATCAATTAACAATATCATAATAGCCACCCATATCGCTCCTCCCAGACAGTATATCAATAAGCACCTATATCACTCCTCCCAGACAATATATCAACAGCCACTCGTATCGCTCCGCCCAGACAATACATCAATAGCCACCCGTATCGCTTCGCCCAGACAATATATCAATAGCCACCCATCTCGCTCCTCCCAGACAATATATCAATAGCAACCCGTATCGCTCTGTCTGGACAATTTAGCAATAGCCACTCGTATCACTCCGCCCAGACAATATATCAATAGCCATCTGTATCACTCCATACAATGAACAACAGTGAGATGCCACCTTTATGCTCCACATAGCAACAATCAATCCACACCACAAATATAAATGTGCTAAATAACAACATGATATATCAACTCGTACCCACGTGCCCATTGGCCACAACATTTCCAAAATAAAGTACCACTATAAACAACAATACATAGCCTACGACTCAACCACAATGTGTACAAGAATCTCAGTAACAACAGAATGAAACCTAAGAGTAACAAGAATCTAAGCATATAAAAATAAATTCAATAATGAAAGATGTAACAAGTAATAAAAAATTCTAATTAAATGCATAAAAGTAACCTAAGAGACTAAATCGATCAATTTCCACATAAGCGTGGTTACACACTCGTCTACACGTCTTTCACATAATTTAAATAGTGCAATTAAACCAAATTCTATGGGGTAGTTTTTCCCACACAAAGTTAGAGAAGATACTTATCTCAACGAAGCTAACTATATACTCTACGAAGCCCTTCCCATGTGAAACAACCTCCGGACAGCTCGAATCTAGCTAAAATAACTTAATATCATAAATAAAAGCCATAGAAAATAATCCAGACAATAAGGCTTCGATCTTTAATGAAAACCAAAAAGGCAACCCTAGGCTTGCACCTCGAAACTCGGTCAACGTTCGAAAACCCATGCTGATAAGACTCCAACCATACCAAAATCATCCAATTCCGACCTCAAATCGACCTTCAAATCCTTAATTTATGTTTTAGAAAAGTTTTCACAAAAATCCCTAATTTCTCCAAATCAAATTACTTATTAAATGATAAAAACAAGAATGGAATCATGAAATATAGTCAAATCCGAGTACAAAATAATTACCGCAATCAAAATTATGAAAATTCCCACCAAAATCGGCCAAAGTCGAGCTCTCTAACTCAAAATGTGAAGAAATAACCAAAACCCACGAAATAGAGTACTTTACAATTTTTGCCTAGTAAAATACATCGCAATCGCGGAATTTCCTTAGGAATCGCGAAGAACAAATGCCCAGCTAGCAAAATCTCCTACGTGATCGGGCTAGTCTACTCGCAAATGGGTGAACAATTTCCTAGCAACTATGCGAACACGGTAGTATATCCGTGAATGTGGAGAACAAATACTATGCCCTGAGCATTCTACCGATCACATCATCCATTTCGCGATCGGGGAGACCACAACTCCCTATCTTCCCAAAAAATGCTCTACTTCACGCCTGCCACCATATTACTGTATGCGAATACGCCTCATTAGTCGCGGTCGCGATGAAGAAAACTAGATATGAGCTGACAGCAATCCAAAACAAGAGGAAATGGTCCGTAGACCATCCGAAACACACCCGAGGCCCCCGGGACCCCGTCCAATAACACCAATCCGTACCAAAACATAACGTTGATCCACTCGAGGTCGTAAATCACACGAAAGAACATCGAAACTATGAATTGCACCTCAATTCAAGCATAATGAACTAATGAACTTTCAACTTCCAAAACTAACGACGAACCATATCAAATCAACTTTGAGTGACCTACTATTTTGCATATAAGTCCCAAATGACACAACTAAATTATAGGAACCACAATCCGAACCTGTTGAACAATTGCAATAGTCTACTCGCGAACACGTTGAACAATTGCCCAGCAACTATGTGAATGTGGTAGTGTATCCGCGAATGCCGCAAATGCCGCGAATGCGGAGAACAAACACTGAAGCCCCGAGCTTCCCTTCTATGTGATCGCATCATCCATTTCGCGATCACGGAGGCCACAACTCCCCATCTTCATGAACGCGATGCTCAAAGTCGCCCTGCCATTATATTACTCTGCGCGAATGCTCGCATTAATTGTGGTCGCGATAAAGAAAACCATATACCAGCTGATCAGTCTAAAACAAGAGGAAATGGCCCGTAGCCCATATGAAACACACCCGAGACATAACGCGGACCTACTCGAGGCCTTAAATCACACCAAAACCGCATCGAAACTATGAATCACACTTCAATTCAAGCCTAATGACCTAATGAACTTTTAACTTCCAAAACTCATGCCGAACTATATCAAATCAACTCGGAATGACCATAAATTTTGCATACATGTCGCACATGAAACAATAGAACTATACCAACTCCCGTAACCACAATCCGAATCCGATATTTACAAAGTCAACTCCTCGTCAAACTTCTAAACTTTTCAAACCTTCAACTTTCATCAAAAAGTATCAAATAAACCTACGGACCTCTAAATCCAAATCCGGACATATGCTAAGTCTAAAATCACCATACAAAGCTATTGTAATCATCAATATAACATTCCAGAGTCATCTACACCAAAGTCAAACTCCGATAAACTCTTACCACTTAAGCTTAAAAAAATCATTCTTCCAAATTAATCCCAAATCATACGAAAACTAAAATCAACCATTCATGCAAGTCAATGCATAATACGAAGATACTCGAGTCCTTACACAACTGAACGGATCGCTAATACATAATACATCAAGTCGACGTATATTTTGTTTGATTTAACTATCTGATATTTGAAACTCATTGAAACCTACTGTCGGGCCACTTTTTCTATCGAAAGCGGATTTCAACACGTGACAACTCTTTTAAAATGGGTATTAAAGAGGAGAGTCGCCATCTAACGATTTAAGGGTGCATTAGGGCACCTATTTGCAAATAACTCTGTTTAATTAGTCTATGTCACCAAAGATCGGGTAAGGGCTTAGATTACCTCGAAGAAAAGGTGTTAGGCCCTCTTCAAGGTCCATAACAGTGGGTCCGGCCAAAATTCACGGTATGTGGGATTATTGGATTGCCTTATGTGATCATGTAAGTGAGAGAAGACAGGGAATTTAAAAGTTCAACTACAATGTAAACAAGTGTAAAGAAAATCGCACATGTGAAGGAATTAAACTATATCTAAATGATCAGTACAAGTCTATAGAGGTTACAGGATACAACTTAATTATTCTAATTTCAAAGAGACTAGGGGAACAATAAACATATAAAGGAAAAGGGGGGGGGGGGGCC
>MCJB01022727.1:186461-206340 GCA_002018475.1 Nicotiana obtusifolia | reverse complement strand
AGGGGGGGGGGGGGACAAACCCTGGTTCTTGAGTTGCCTACATATCCCTGGTGTTACAGGAATTAGACTATGTGTAGTACCAGATACAACGGCGAACAAAACCGATGGAGTTGTTAGAAGAGTGGTTGTACATTTCAAAAAAGGATTTTGGGTAGGATAGTTTCATGAGTAACGGACGATTTCAGGTGGACCTATGAATGCAAATTCAAGCATTATTGATGTATAAGAAAAATATTTGAGCGGTTACAGTATAAAGGGTAATCAATTGCTGGTCACGTTTGAGATAAACAAAGGATGTGAATGTTGTGAACGAAAAACGGAGCGATAATTGCTCCTGTTTGTAGAACGGTTACTTACTGAGTTACTTGTAAAACTTAAAACATGATGCACGCAAATATATGGGGTTATTGCAGAAATTTAAACATAATGCAAATTCCCTTTGGACCATGAGAGTTGTCTTAGGACGATGAGGATGATGTCCTTAGACCATATTGTCTTGGGCCATGAAGCATATGATAAGGGATCCACAGGCCGTGAAATGATGTCCCTGGACCACGAGGATGGTGCCTCAAGACTATGATGTCTTTGAATAATGATATGCAGTTTTGAGAGATCCTCAGGCCATGGCATGATGTCTTCGGGCTATTACAATAATGCCTTCAGACTATGACATCTTCAGATAATGTGGCGATGTGTCAGCCCATGAAATGCAAAGATACGGTGATATCGATCATCTGATAGAGGGAACATGTAATGCTCAGTCATGTGCGAGAGCGAGATAAGGCAGTGCTTAGCGTTATGCAAGTGATGGAGACAGTGCTTAGTCTCACGCGATGTAATGAGGGCAGTGCTTTGCCCTATGCAGGGAATGCAATAATGGAGGCAGTGCTTAGCCTTATGCAATTGAGATTGTGCTTAGCCTCATGCAATGTTATGGAGACAATGTTAGTCTCGTGCAGTTAAATGTAGCATTTAGCTTTACGCAATAATGGAGGCAATGCTTAGCCTCATGCAATGTAATGGAGACAATGTTTAGTCTCGTGCAGATAAAGGCAACGTTTTACCTTATGCCATAATGGAAGCACTGCTTAGCCTTATGCAATGTAAAGGAGACGATGCTAAGTCTTATGCGGAGGAAGGCAGTGCTTAGCCTTATGCAATAGTGGAGGCAGTGTTTAGCCTCATGCAATGAAATGGAGACAATGTTTAGTCTAATGCGGAGGAAGGCGGTGCTTGGCCTTATGCAATGGTTGAGGCAGTGCTTAGTCTTATGCAATGTAAGGAGGGCAATGCTTTGCCCTGTGCAAGAAAAGCAACGATCATATGTGAGAGGGAAAGTTGTCCTTTAGCTTGACGCGTATGTGCTTGGTGACTTCCGTTGGTGTGAAGATAGCATTCTTGTTATATATTCGTGGACATGCTTGTTATGCCCGTTATGCCTGCATCTAAATAAAAATCGTGAGTTTTTTGGGGGAAAGGTTGGTCTGTTCTTTTGATTACTCACTTGTCCTTTGCTCCTTGTCTTGACGTTTTGTTCGAGTCACCCTGAGTAACATATGGCTATCACATAAATGAAATTTTCGAAAATGTGCATTTGTGATAAATTACTTGTAAGGAGTGCAGTTGTTCAAAATATGTGATGATGCATAAAAGCAGATAATTTTATCGAACCATAAACTGTGACACGCTTTGAGACATTGTGGCCTTCTTAACTTGAAATTATGAGGACCCCTTCAAAATTCTGCCCCTGTTTAAATGTATACTCCTGGTGATACATTTTTTGGCGATCCTTGATGTAATGAGATAGATGAAAACTTGAAGCTTTCCCTAGTTCCTGATCGTGGACGGGAATGAAAATTTTATTATGATGTGACCGAACCACAGGGTTGCCTACGTATCCCCTCTTACATTAAAGAAAGTGCAAATACAATCTTCAAACATAATATCTCATGGCGGCATCTGAATTGATACGATTTACCCATATTTCTCCATTTCATCTCTGCAAGTATAAGTGCTCCTCCTGTCGGTACTCCGTGAACCATGTAAGGGCCTTGCTAGTTAGGTGAAAATTTTCCTTTTTCTTCGTCCTGATGCAGGAAGATCCGCTTCAACACCAATTTACTCGGAGTGAATTGCCTCGATCTAACCTTTTTGTTGAAAGCCCTTGCCATTCTATTCTGGTAGAGTTGACTGTGACACACTGCGTTCACCCTCTTACTGTCAATGATTCATACTGGCTCTGTATCCATTCTGCATCGCCGAGCTCGGCCTCCTGTTGATTCTTAGGGAAGGAATCTCCTCCTCGGCGGGTATAACAGCTTCAGTACCATAGACCAGTAGATAGGAGGTTGCCCCAGTTGACGTGCGAACTCTGGTGTGGTACCCGAGAAAAGCAAATTGTAGATTCTCATCCCATTGATTGTAATAATCCACCATCTTCCATAATATCTTCTTGGTGTTCTTGTTGGTGGCTTCCACAACTCTATTCATTTGTGGCCTATATGCTGTAGAATTCTGGTGCTTGATCTTGAATGTTTCACACATGGGTTTTATCAGATCACTATTGAGATTGACGGCATTGTCAATAATTATTGACTCAGGTACTCTAAATTGACAAACAATGTGATCCCGAAAGAAGCCTTCTACGACCTTTTTAGTCACAGCTTAATAAGAAGCGGCTTCGACCCATTTTGTAAGGCAATCTATAGCCACCAAAATGAATCTGTGTCTATTTGATGCAGCGGGATCAATCGATCCGATGACATCCATGCCCTAGGCAGAGAAAGTCCAGGATGAAGTCACTAAATTGAATTCGTTGGGTGGCATCCGTATCATATCAGCATGTACTAGGCATTGGTAGCACCTCTGAACATATTTTATGTCGTCTATCTCCATGTCATCCAAAAATACCCTGCCTTTAATATTTTCTTGGCCAGAAAGAACCCGTTCATGTGAGGTCCAAAGGTTCGGCGTGTATTTCTTCGAGAAATCTAGATGCCTCCTTGGCATCGACACATCGCAACAATCCCAAGTTAGGATTCCTTCGAAACAGGATTCCTCCGCTCTAAAAAAAGTGGTTGGCCAATCTTCGAAGCGTGCTCTTATGAGTGTGTGTAGCATTTCCTGGGAATTCTCCTTTCTCCAAATACTCCTTGATATCATGTAACCATGGATTTCCATCGAACTCTTCTTCAACATGAGCGTAATATGCTGGCTGCTTACGAATATCTATTGGGACAGGATAAATATAATTCTTGTCTGGATGTTGTATCATGGATGACAAGGTAGCTAGCGCATCTGTGAACTCGTATTGAATCCTCGGAACATGTTTGAATTATATCTTTTTAAACCTCTTGATCAAATCTTGCACACAATGCAGGTATGGCAATATTTTAGCGTTCGTGGTGGCCTATTCTCCGAGTACATGATGTACCAGCAGGTCTGAATCACTTATTACCAGTAACTCCTGAATATTCATATTGATGGCCAATCTGAGTCCCATGATGCAAGCCTCGTATTCTACCATATTGTTGGTTCATGGGAACCTGAACTTCACGGATACTGGTTAGTGTTGACCGGTTTTGATACCAAAACAGCTATGATGCCCACTCCTTTGATGTTTGCAGCTCCGTCAAAAAACATCCTCCAACCATCAAAACAGGTTGGGCCCATCTGCAAATCAAGGTTGATTTCTCCGATAGTGGCTCTCTGAGACCCATCAAATGCCTTCCCGTTCGTTCTTCCCATCCGTATCTCATGAAGGTCTATACCAAGTTTTTTCAAAGTAGTTAGTGGGCATATGTTCAGACTCGAACCCCCGTTTATCAAAACCCTAGCAAAGAACTTGTTTTCATATGGCACAGTGATGTTCAATGCTTTAATATAACTTAACCCCTCCCGCAGTAGCTCATCTTCATGGAAAGTAAGCTTGCAACTCTCTAGTATCCATCCTACAATATTAGAAATCTCCCCACTAGTGATACCGATAGACACATAAGCTTCACTTAATACCTTCAACAAAGCATTCTTGTGCGCATATGAGTTTTGCAACAGCGATAAGATAGATATCGGGGCGGGATTCTTATTTAGATAATCAACAATAGAGTATTCCCTCACCTGTACCTTCCTCCAAAGATCATTAGTGCCTGTCTCCGGGACAGGTGGTTTCAAAGTGGTCTTTTTAGTAGTTCCTCCAAGATTTTTATGCGTGTAAACCCTGCCGGTTCTGGTCATTCCTTGTGCAACACCCATCTCTTCCAACTTGGATTTTCCTTTTCTCCTTTCCTCTACCACATAATCCCATGGGAAAGAATCAAACCTATCTGGCGGTGTTGGAACTACCATCACGGTGAAGGGTGTAGCTACCTCGGCCTCGAACGGTGCCTAGGTTTGCACCACAATCGGCGAGGGGGTGACATGAGATGTTTTGGGAGCGTCCCCCTCTCAAATAAGTCTGATAGATCCCTCCTGATCCCATTCTTCATCGGTTTCTATCACATTCACTCCCTCGCCCCTGTGATCTGGAATAGGGTTATTGCAGACATTCAGCGCGAACTCCTTTGCTTGTGTAACATTGGTGTCAATCAGCGTCCAGATTTTGTCCTTCAACATGCGGCATTCCTCAATGGTATGACCCTTCATGCCTGAATGGTAGGCACAAGTTTTGTTGGGGTTAACCCACTAGGAAGAGTTTTCAATAGCAACTACCGAAATGGGAGTGATATAACCAACAACCTTCAGTCTGTCATTTAGTTGGGCTATGGGTTCAGCGATAGGGGTGTATTATCTGGGAGCTCCGCGATTCATGTTTGGTCGTGGTTTTGGGTAGTTTTGGCGGGCGGGAGGAGGTGAATGGTAATATGCAGGTCGGGTGTTATAGTTATGGTATGTGGTGGCAAGGTATTGGTATTTTGGAGGTGAGGGTTGATATGATGGTGGATGTGTTTAATAGGTAAGGCGAGACTTAGGGCCCTAGGCTACCATCACAGCACCTACTTCTTTATTCTTTGAGATACCTCCTCATTGCAAGGTTTTGTTAATGGCTTACAGCACCTCAAAATTGGTCACCATATAGCTCTTGATTCCTTCTTCTATCCATTCCCCTAACTAGATGGTGTCTGAGAACTTGTGATTCTCTATAACCATTAATCTTTTGTAATAATGCGGATCCTAAGCTCTGACAAAGAAATTGTTCATTTTCTCTTCTTCCAATGGCAGCCTTATCCTGGCGGCCTCTGATCTCCAATGAGTAGCATACTCGAGAAAGTATCTGTTTGCTTTTTTTTGATGTTCTGGATATAGAAAATGTCTGGCGCATTCTATGTGTTGAACCTGAATCTATCCATGATATCGGATGCCATGCTCACCCATTTTTCCCATTTCTTCGGGTTTTGGCTGATATACCAGGATAACGCATCACCTGTAAGATGTTGCATGAACAGTTTCATGCAAATTTGCTCATTCTTTCCCACTCCTACAAGCTTGTCACAGTAGGTTCTCAAATGCAACTTAGGATCACCGGTTCCATCAAACATCTCAAACTTAGAAGTTTGGTAACCCTCCGACAGTTCTACATCTAGCTGGATACACAACTCTTCGTAGTTCAATCCTTCAGTTCCCTTCCCGCCTTCAACACTCTGGACTCTCCCTGTCAGTTTCTTTAGTTCCTCTACCATGTTTTGGATGAGCATGTCCTTCTTGGTTGGTTCGGGTATGCATAGGTTTTGTTGTGTGGTATGGGGTAAGGTTTCCACTTATATCAGGTTGCCTTGGTATGTTCCTGGGACTTGGGTGTATGGGTGATCACTGATTGAGGTTTGAGGGGGATCGGGGGTAAGTTGAGGTACATTTTGAAGGGTGTGATAAGTGGTGTTTGGCGGATACTGGGTTGGGTGATGGCGGTGTTGTTGAGGGATTTGCACTAGTGGGGGGTTAAGGTTTTGAGGGAGTGCGGGGTTCTGATACTGGTGCACTGGTGGAGGATTTTGTGGTGCTATGGGTGGTGGATTTTGGGCTTGGGTGTTTTGTGGTGGTGTTTGATTTTGAGTGGTTGTGTTTGATGGTTGATTTCAAGAACATTCAGAGTAAGGGAGAGGTTTGCTAGATTTCGAACCTGCTAAAGCTCACCTTGTAGTTCAAAGATTTTCTATTCCAACCGTAGGACCAACTCATTCTATCCTAATGTACTTCTTCCATCTGAGGTTTCACCATTTTCTGCCATGGTAGCATTGTCTTTTTGATTACCACATAGATCAGCCATCTTTCCTTTACCTTTGTTGTTGCTCCCTAACGCACACGCAAGTATACGCGGTCGACAAGTAATATAGGATTATGAGTCCAGGTTGTCGTACCCATAGGGACTTAAATTAACTACTTTCTAACGAACTAATACTGTTAATTAAACAAGCAAAGGTCGAGTTTCAATAGATGGATTATTCTAAATTGTAATTCTAATTTATATCTAATAATTGCAAGGGACAAATTATGTGTTGTGTAATCAATAAGACAAATATTCCAGGGTTGTGATTATTTTTCCAATCCTATTGTGTTCTAATTGACTTCCCGTTCATATAATTCATGTATGGTTGCTAATTAATCGATAAACATACTCTTAGCCTTCTTCCGAAGTACTATTCGCCTATTCTTAATTAGATTAACACCTATATTCCTATGGAATTAATCTATCAAGAACGCAATAAAAACACGATATTCAATTAAGCATGGTGATTAAGTATATTCCTATCCTAACCACGAATCCGCCCCCCTTAAAAGGTTAAGAACATGCTTTCTCCAATTCTTTTCTAATCTAAGCGTAGTTTTCCCAAACATAGCATAGATAATTGATAGAACTCAATTAATGGCCAAAACAATTAAGCAATTAGGCATAGAATTGAAGAAACAACCATATGATTATGAATTATAAACAAGGAATTGTCAACTTCGAATCACAATATTCATGGCTAATCACAACCCCAGAACAAGGGGTGATTAGCCACTCATGTTCAACATAATCAAAATATAGAGTATTGAAAAACTAATAAAAATACTAAACAGAGATGAAGACTGATGATTGATTGCTTTTGTGCGATGTTCCGTAGCGTTCTAGACTCCAAAATCACATTATCCCCCTTCCTATTGGGTTTGGAGGTGTTTATATAGGAGTTGGGAAGGGTTGGGGTCGAATTAGTGGACTCCTAGATGGATTAGGACGAATTCCCGAAGTCGGCGCCCTGTCTAGCGCCAGACGCTTCATCCAGTGGCTTTTCTCTTGGGTTCTGCCTCCAGCGCCACAGGTGGCGCCAGGCGCTGCCTGTGGCGCCCAATGCCTCTTGGTCCGTTTTCGTCTCGTTTTGGCTCGTTTCTTGCCCGTTTCGGCCCCAATTGCTCCCGACTCATTCCTACACATAAAAACACATTACATTAACATGAATCGAAGCAATTAACATACCAATTTCACAAAACAAGAACCAAATATGCGATGATTTACATAGAATTTTATAACTTTTATGCCAAACATCAACAACCCGCGCTTAGACTCTTGTTCGCCCTCGAGCAATGGGGTTATATACGACCTTCCCAACTACCAAACTCTTAATATTATCATGGAACATTCAACTTTTCAAACAAACCATACTTTTAAACACAATCAATACTAGCAAATAAGCATGAACACATAATTAATCCATATAATTCCCGTAAAGTCCACTTAAGCACAATAATTCAATAACATCCAACAACCCAATTGTCACCACCCAACCTCAAAAGCCGACTTACCACATTAAGCAATTTCAATGCATATACATACCTAACAGGACAATTTATACATTACTAGTCGCTCATGAAATCATGTGCCCTCACCAATATCTGAAAAGTGAACATATATGAATAAAATCACACAAAATTGCAGAACATACTCTTACTCCCACAAAGAACTCATATGCTTCCCATAAAGTACCATAAGCTTTCCCATAGTGTATATTTCCACTAATTGAGTCAGTCAAATTTAAGATCAACTAGGACTTGCAAGGTTGTAATGTAGGCTAGGGGACGGGTAGGGTATATTTGGTAATAGTGGCTCATCCTCCTAAGTACTTAATACACTACGATCAACATTTAAACACTTTTCCTCTTTCAATTATTAAACTTGTCTCATATACATAGCCTTTCTTTTTCAACTCAACAATTTCTATCAAATCACTTAGCACAAACCAATAGGAGGTGTGTTCTATATCTCATTTTCACTAACATTTTTCTCTAACAAATTTTTTTTCTTCTTCTTTCTTCTTTTTTTCTTTTCTTTTCACACTCCATACAAATTTTCATCAGCTAGTGATTTTTTTCGTTTAGCTTCGTTTAACCGACAAGTCCCTTCACAGGCCACCTCATAATCAAGACAATCCCCCTAACACTTCCCTTACTTCTTTTAGCGACTAAGTGCTTTCGGAGGTAAAGGTTCAAATAAGGTCTGCATTTAAGAACAAAATAAAGGAATAGCTTGTAATGTAGGTACCTAAGAAAAAGGCCTATAGGCTCGAAGGGGCTGGCAATGGACACATTTATATTTCGATGTGACAAGCACATCCATAATTAAACAAGAATGTGCCTATATCATTTCTTAGATTAGCCCAACTTACAATTTCGTTTTAATTAACACACGGGGCAAGTTCTAGACTATATAAGACAGCATAGAGAATCAAAACCTCACTCACACAATGCACATGACTCAATCACGACGGTTCTGTTCAAATTTCGAGTTAAGCCAGCACATATAATTGAAACAATTAAGGAATAAACACACTGTACGATATGCAAGTCAACAATTGAGAAGAGATGTCACAAATTGGGCGGATTTTCTTTAGGCTTATAATTAAACGGGAAGTGGATCATGTGTCATAACCTATTGTACTAGCATAAACCATGTCAATAAGTATTGCAATATCATCCAGTTCTTCCTAATATAGCCCTAAAAGGAAATTAAAATTGCCCGGTTCGAGCTACATCCTTGGAAAAGAACCGGTGCCTTAAGAAAAGCCAAGGAATATTACCTAACTATCCTAAAAATTAAAAATCTTTTTGTTGTTTTTTTATCAGACTTTATCCCTCAAGAAAAAGATCCATCGTCGGGAGATTGTCAGTTTCTACACTAAAAATTAGTTTATACACTAAAAAAAAATAATAACAATACAACTATTAAAAAGACCAAAATAAAACTAAATCATCCATGATATACATTCACAACACTCACAAAACAGGTATTTCCCCACCCCACACTTTAACAATACATCGCCCTCGATGCATGCAAACATGTAAAATAGAGCAGGGTGAGAAGAAAACTCCCTGTTTGCGCTTTCTTTAGGGGACCGGCGATGTGGTGGAGGAGTTTCCAACACTTGTACCTTTGCTAATGTTGTCATGGGCAATATTATCCTACAACACAAATAAACAAGAATGTGAGCAATGTTCAAAACATATGCCATAGATTGGCATGCAAGTCGTCACATGACCCCACACTTAAAATCGAAGCATAAGTACAAGCAGAAGTACAAGTGTTGAGCCATAGTATCCCGACCCCACACTTAAAGTTGTGGAACATTCTGCCTAGGCGCTGTTTCCCAAAATTTTTATTTTTTTTTCTTTTTCACTTATATGTATTACAACATTAAATCTAATAATTGTATACAACACTTGTATTCCCCTATCTAATCTAAAATAATAAAACAAGAAGTTAAACTAAGACAATAAAAATTGGGTTGCCTCCTAACAAGCGCCTGATTTAACGTCGCGGCACAACGTAGATTTTTGCTATCAGTCTGGCTTGATTTCGAGCCTTCGAGCTTCTTCAACAGATGGCCTGAGATGGGTCAGAGTGACAGGCCCTTTCAACTCTTCAGTTTCTTTGAACCCCGGGACATAATTGCCGGAAATATCCAGTACTTTCTTAATTTCTTTCATTGTTCCCTCTTTACTCTTTTCCACCTCCCTAGTCGCTGCTCGTTCAATAGGATCAACTGGGCTCATGTGTGACATTAATGACGTAGAATTACTCTCTACCATAGAGATCATTGCTAATTCCTCATAATGGGTTGGCAACCGGAGTGGTTTATAAACCTTGAATACCTCCTCTTGGTCACCTACCCTCATCGTTATTTTTCCTTCACAGACATCAACAATCGCTCGGCCAGTGGCTAGGAATGGACGTCCCAAAATAAATAGGACGTCCTGATCAGGCTCGTAATCCAGAATGATAAAGTCTGCAGGAAATATGAATGACCCCACTTGGACCAATACATCTTCAATTACTCCCTCCGGCTGAGCGAGGGAGCGATCTGCTAGCTGTAAAGTAACTGTTGTTGGGCGTAGATCACCCAATCCCAACTGTTTGAATACTGAGAGCGGCATCAATTTTATACTCGCTCCAAGATCACATAGAGCTCTTCCTACGGCATGTTTCCCAATAGAAATTGGAATGGTAAAGCTGCCCGGATCCTTCAGTTTCTGTTGGTAGCTTGCCTTGAATTCTAGAACTGCACTCCTCAGTAAGTGCCGCCGTTTCAAATTAGGTCAATCTCCTTTTATTGGCCACAATATCTTTGATATATTTTGCGTATTTAGGAACCTCTTACAGTATGTCAACCAATGGGATGTTGATTTGTACCTATTTCAAAATGTCGAGGAACTTTTTGTATGCCTCATTATCCCTTAATTTCTGTAACCTTTGTGGAAATGGAGGTGGGGGCCTTGCAACCAATTATGGGGGTTGCTTAACTCCTGCCTCTTCAACCGACTTTTCAGCTTCTTTAGCCTTCTCTGTTGTTTCTTCCATGGTGATTGGCTAATCATTAAAGGTCACCTGCTTCTTCTTTTTCGATTCTACCTCTTCCAACTGTCTCCCGTTCCTTAATGATACAGCATTCAATGTTGCCCTTGAGTTAGCTTCAGTATCGCTGGGTAGTGCTCCAGCTGGTCGAGTATTTTGAGCCCCGGCCAGCTGTCCCAACTGTCGTTCCAGATTCCTCACTGTTGTGGTGAGGGTTTGGTATTCAGTTCTGAATTGGTTGTTGTCCTGCACCAGCTACTTTAATAACTCATTCGTATTATCATCTGATTGTGGAGGTTGCCTTTGTGGTTGATTATAATGCCCTTGTGGTCTACCTGGATTCTGCTGCTGCTGCTGACCACCCCATGAAAAGTTGGGATGATTCCTCCAATTTGGATTGTAGGAATTCCCATATTGTGTATTCTGATTTATGGGCCCCCTGTTCTGTTTTCCCACATAATATATGGATTCTGGATTTGTGGGGCACATATCACTTGTGTGGTTGTCACCACACATTTCACAGCACAATGACAATTGTTGGACCTGCTGTCTTGGTTGAACCTGCTGCATCATCATTCTGTTCATCTAATTGGGTAGTTTTTCCATCTTTACTCTCATAGCTGCAAGGTCATCCAATTCTATCAACCCAACTCCCTTTTGTTTAATGGCTCTGCGCGAGTCACCGCCACCTTGCCAATTATGATCATTGGCCGTGAAATTATTCAGTAGGAGTTGGATTTCACTATCGAAGATTCATCTAGCCCATCAACAAATGTGTGTCCCAGGACCTCATCTGTCTGGCAATGGTGTGGACAGTCTCTCAGCAACTTCTTATACCTTTCTCATGCCTGTCGAAGGGTCTCTCCTTCCCGTTGTTCAAATCCCAAAATCTGGCTTCTCAGTGATTTGGTCTTCTTGGTTGGAAAGAATTTGATTAGAAATTTTCTGGCCAGGTCATCCCATGTGTAAATGCTATTGGCAGGTTCCTTTTGCAACCACTCTTTTTCTTCCCCCAGTAGAGAAAAGGGAAACAATGTCAACCTCACATAATCTTTAGACACATTTGGATAATTGTAAGTGTCCATGATTTCCAAAAAGCTCTGAATATTTTTTAGTGGGTCTTCGTACGATAGTCCCACATACTGCCCTATAGACTAGATTAGCTGCACCATGTATTGTTTTAACTCAAAGTGCCCTGTGATTTCAAGCTTGACAATCGCTTGAGTCATATTGGCAAGATTTGGTCTTGCAGCTTCAATTACTGCTCTTTCTGTGTTCCCTGCCATCTCAATTGGCTGTGGTTGAACAACAATGTCCAACCCTCTGTTAATTCTGGTTCTGGCTTCTACTTCCCTCCTTACTCTGTGTAGTGTTCGTTCAATTTCTGGATCAAAAGGAAGAAGGTTGTTTGCGCTTCTACTTCTCTGCATTCAATAGAGAGCCTGTGTTAATGCAAACAACGTAAGCCGATTAGTGAAACTTGAATAAATAACAAATATAAGCTGAAGTTGGTAAAGTAGTAAATTTTAAGTCCCCGGCAACGGCGCCAAAAACTTGTTGCTCCCTAACGCAGACGCAAGTATACGCGGTCGACAAGTAATATAGGATTATGAGTCTAGGTTGACGTACCCACAGGGAGTTAAATTTTAAGTCCCCGAAGTCGGCGCCATGGCTGGCGCTAGGCGCCCCTTAAGGCGCTGCATCCAGTGGCTTTTCTCCTGGGTTCTGCCTCCAGCGCCACAGGTGGCGCCAGGCGCTGCCTGTGGCGCCCAATGCCTCTTGGTCCGTTTTCGTCTCGTTTTGGCTCGTTTCTCGCCCGTTTCGCCCCCAATTGCTCCCGACTCATTCCTACACATAAAAACACATTACATTAACATGAATTGAAGCAATTAACATCCCAATTTTACAAAACAAGAGCCAAATATGCGGTGATTTACATAGAATTTTATATCTTTTATGCCAAACACCATTTGCCTTTGTCTTTACTTTTCGGGTCACTAGATGGAGGACGAGGTGGAGGACCTCTGGATCTGGCATGGTAAGCTAATGATGCCAGAATGTACAAACCAACCTTTAGGAATGGACGTAATCAAAAGAAAGAAAAACAAAAGGCAACCAAGTGAGTAGGACGAAGGAAAGAGTGTTTGCAATATTTAAATAAGTTCGCATAAGGTCATGTAATAAATAATTCGCATCCTAATTTGGGGACCTCATTGTGCCTGAGGTAGGCCTACGCGACATATAAACTTGGAGAAAATTCATGCCAACATTGCCTCATTCCATTAATGCGAAAATAAATCAAATCAACCTTTCATTATATCAAAATAATAATTTTAAAGTCACTAATGGCACTAAGCCTTATTACATCGAAATCTAACGAAATATAATCTAGAAAGCAGTAAAGAACATTATCTCCTAGTCTATTTGGTCCTAGAAGGACCTTCTCCATGCTTGGCTCTTTTGACTCCATCAATTACATTTTCCAGGTCGCACATGTTGAGTAGCACGTAAGCCATTTCTAGCTTCCCTCCTTCGTCATAGTCCATGCCTTGAAAATCCCAAAGCCTCTTTCTCATCTTCCCCTCTAGCTCCATCAATCCTTGCTTTAGATGCTCCAACCTCTCTATCAACTTATTTGCAATTCTTTTCCATTTCCTGATCGCGTCCATATCCATTTTATGTTGTTCCAGATGCTTAGCTTCAGGTTTGAACACTCTTTTACATAGCCTCTTGTACTTCACCTATGCCTCACCCACTTCATCTATGATCCTTTCTTTCAGATTGACCCCCGGTTTGACGTCCTCGATTATGTCGTCTACCAACCATGAGAGATAGTAGTACATGTGACCGCCACCTGTCTGGTTCAATAGTCTCTCCCTCCACGATGGTCATTTGATTCCACATGTGTTGGGCTTCAAACTTAAATGGAATAACATCTTTTTTGAAATCTGCTTCATATTGAACCGTGTTGGAAACCCAAGGTATGACTCATTTCCTCCCAGATTGCCTCATTACCTTTATAGAAGCGTAAGGGTAGATTCCTCGCAGCACAATCAGTACTAAATGAGTGTTTCCTTTGGACCTGACGATGAACTCACTACTAGGAAACTACTCGAACATCCAATGCACTTACTCGTCTGTCAGATTACCGAAGAAACTCACCCATCCTATAGCACTTCCAATGCCTTGCAAACCTGTCTAGAATGAATGTCATCTTTTTTGAATGATGACCCGCTATGTAGTCATTCAGCAGCCTATGTAGAAGCTCCTCGCGATAATCTCCCCTCTGAAAATGTTATAGCAGCCAAACATATAGTAGGAGATTACAACCCTCGCAGTGTTAGAACCCATTCTTACACCAATCTAAAGCACGATACATCTAGGCTATGATCATAGAGATGATAGTGTACTTCTTCCCATCGATAACCTCATCAAGGTCCAGGTGACCATGGCAAGCGAGTGTGAATTCTTCACCCTTGCATATGAAAGATCAACAAACCCAACAAACAGACTATGAAGACATAAACCCGGCAGTGTACCCATCCCAAAGAGGTCATGGCTAGCTCCTCATGATGCAGGTAATATGATTTTATGCCCATGCCGCTCATAGAGAAATTCAAAGGGCATGTATGATTTTTTCTGGCAGACCAGTTCATCGTTCTTCTTAAAACCCAGCATCTTCAAAAAAGCACGTGGGGTGTGCTTTTTCAGCACTAGTAGACCTAGACTATCCCGTGGTAACTTAGCGAAACCCCCTATTTCTTCCAGAAGAGGAGTCATTTTTATATTGCCAAATTGGAAAATAGCTCTCTTCTAATCCCATAACATGGTGGCTGCCTCAATTAATTCCTTGTTGGGTCGAATATTCAGCAAAGATGGCAAGTTACCCAGTACTCTCCTCACATGATTTCTATCACATATTGCAAGGTCATTCCACCAGTCAATTAGCAAAGGCGGGATATTTTGGACCATACCAAACCTGGGGATTTCATGCTTCATTTTTTGAAAACAAATAAAAGTTAGCCCATTCCCCTCCAAATTCGACTATTTGCACAATAATGGTCAACATGTTGGCATGTTTTCTCCAAGTAATGCACATAATATAATGGTCTCCTTTGGGATTATAGAAATCCCATTGGACTTTGGACAAGGTTTATCTCAGCGGGTTGATGCGTCAATGAAGTCTCAATCCATACTAGGTTTAGCAAGATGCATGTACGTTTCAAATCGGAGTGCGGTTTCTAGAAGGGCCTATACTAGTACTATCAAATGGACAACTTAAGAGGAAAAGGCACGGGACCATCGACTGCACCGCTAATCGACTAGTCTACAGCTAATAAGCCTTTTCGATTTAAAATGGTATTTTTAGGAAAGTGCAGACACTCATCAAGCGCCGCTATGTTGATATTAAGCACGAGTAGAGTATGATGATGAAAGCATGCTTTATGCATAAAATAGTAACACGTTGCCTGATATTTGCATAATGAAAGTATGTAAAAATAGTAAATAATATGATAAAGAAGAACAAGAGAAAGAAAAGAAAAAAAGGAAAGACAAAAGGGAGAAGTCAATTTAACTCATGAAAAAAAATGTGCGAGAATGTAATTAAATGATGCAAATAGGGAGATAGGGACGAGAGAGACATGATATAGCAGTCTTTAAACAAGATAAAGGAAATAAAGAAGGGATGTACATGTTGTAGCAATTTAAGCAAAAAAAATAATAAGGAGGGGATGTACATGTCATCAAACAATCCATTAATCCACATAATCGAAACTTCATTATTGTAAGAGCCTAAGAAATCCCCAACAGAGTCGCCATGTTGTCGTGCCCCTTTATATCTCGAAAGCGGGTTTCGACACGTGACAACTCTTTTAAAATGGGTATTAAAGAGGAGAGCCGCCTAATGATCAAAGGGTGCGTTAGGGCACCTATTTGCAAGTTACTCTATTTAATTATTCTATGTCACCAACGATTGGGTAAGAGCTCAAATTACCTCGAAAAGAAAGCGTAGGCACTCTTCGAGGTCCACCCTGTTGGTCCCGGCAGAATTTCGCGCTATGTTGGATTATTGGATTGTCTTATGTGATCATGTATGTGAAGGAAACATGGAATTTAAAAGTTCAACTACAAAGTAAACAAGTGTAAACAAAATTGCACATGTGATGGAGTTAAACTATATATAAATAATCAGTACACGTCTTTAGAGGTTACATGATACAACTTAATTATTCAAGTTCAAAGAGACAAGGCACGAACAATAAAAATACAGGGGGGGGGTCCTAAGTTTTTTTGCATAAACGATCATCCCGTGCAACATAAATAATACTTCGTAACTCCCTTAGGGTAAGGGTTTCTCATATTATTTAGCAGGCACAGACTATCATCTCCTGCTATCCAATTACTATGTTAAAGTTATTTACCTAAAACGCTCTAGTTCAATTCTAAACCGTCTCCTATGCATCCCATGCCTGTGTTCCAGGAGGCTTTGGACCTGCTATTTGGGTGGTTCTATCCTTTACTTAGGTTGCTCAGAAGATAAAACCAGGTGCACACTCAAAACATGTAGGACTACATGTAAAAGAAATAAACAGCTCAAGTTAGCCTCCACATATAAGCAACAAAAGCACGCAGACAAATTGTGTATTAGGTAGTAGACATTTTCAGAATTAAGGCATATTAAAGTCGTTAAGTCCTATAGAGATGGCTTCTATGTGATCCCAGTTCAAGACATCCTACTGGCACTGTTGCTGTTTCAGACTATCAAATTTGCAGATTACAAGTATTATCAAACCTATATACTTGATCTCTAAGTTATTTGTGCCACAGGCTAGCGAAAGCTATTAGAAAACTTCGAAATTATTCGTGTTTGATACTATAGACATGCTTTCTAGGCAAGAAACAATATCCTATAGGCAGGTTGTCTAATAGTTGGTATTTAAACACATATTCATCATGCATATTCCTATAGACATGTTATCTAGGCAGGCAGTGCAACAAGAACAACAGAATTGGTCGATTAATTAATCTTTTAAAGCCTTATAGACATGGTATCTAGATGAGTATTAGCAAAGGCATGTATAAGGGCGATCCTATAGGCATGTTATCTTATAATAATATGTAGTTGCACGATTAAGCAAATAGTTAATGGCATTTGATTCCTATAGACTTGCTGTCTAATAGCATAGAAGTAAAAATGGAGCAAGTAAAGCATTTACTCAAACAAACACGATTTTGGATAATGTACGGGAATTAGACAAGTTAAGTAAGTGACGTGTGTTATTTCCCATAGGCATGATTTCTAGTAGTGTTAAAGCAAGTCAAACAACAGCACAGCAAATTAGCCTTATGGACAGGTTTTCTACCTATTTAGGCAAAAATTACAGTATATCTGTTTCCTCCATTTCACTAACTCCCCCACTGTTTGTTTACAAATTATAACAGGCCCAGATAATGAAGAGTAGATCTAGATCCAAACGCATCTCAAACAGGAGAATGTGTCCATTTGCACAGCCTAAAGCCACACATGAACTCATACCAAGCCCAACAATTACAGATTGACCGTTTAACCAAGTAAGTTAACGAGCCACACATGGAAATTAATAAAACAGTCCTGAAGCAACCTCACAGAGACAGGATCATATGACATTTAGCAGGATTCACATAAAACATATTGGAATTTCAATGCAAGACTGACACGATTGATTAAATAAAGAACATGAGAACTAGGAGAATCAGTAGGGCTTAACTTCAACATGATAAATTTGACATGGCAAACTAACAACACAGATTCAATCATTCGGCGGGTGATACCATGCTGAGCATAAACATAATATTAGGAGAGTCGGGGAGACATGCCACTTACAATTAACAGGGTAAGCATACCATACACATACAAGATGAACATGCTAAGCTTTCTAATGGAGTTCAGACTAAAGAATGAACCAGAATTAGTCCAGAGGGAATTTTAAAGCTATGAATAAAGGCCTAATAGAGTGATGGAGATTACACATAGGCATGTTGGCATCATCTATAATCGTCAATAGGAATCCTGATCATGCTGAGTATAACAGAAATATTCCCAGGTCCGAAGATATCATGGTAAGAAGACATGTCAACTTAAGATCAAGAAAAGCGGACAGGCTTCAGAACATAAGCCAGTTGTCCATGCATAATATAGAAAACTAGGTGTATTAGGAATCAGCTAGAAGCTTAGGCAATACTAAAGAGTGCAGGATTGACCAAACACAATATTGCAGTTCTTGAGGCCACATGTTTAGTTAAAGAATTGAGACAGCAATAGGGTTCATATAGATAAGGACAACAATAGAGCCTACATAAAGGTTCAAGGACTTATTAAAGCAACTTCTGGGCAGGCAGTAATTCCCTAGAGTTTCAGTGCAAGTATTCAAATTGAGACATGAAAAGATATAGTATTAAACAGTCAATGTAAGAAATTAAGCATACATGAACATAACATCTCCGAATAAGTATCACAACCTAGAAATCATCCATACTGATTGAACACATGCTAACTTATACAATCCAGATAAAGGATTATAGGAGACAATCAAAGCAAATGTCGGTACAGTATCATATTGGCTTTGAAGAGCCCACATAATAGGGATATTCAGAAGCTTGAACACAAAAAGGGAGGAAACACAATTGCGAGAGTTTGCACATTTACCCAGTTGCAGTTTTAACAACAAATAGAGAAGAATCACCGAATTAAGTAGCAAAGTAAGAATAACAACAAGAATTCAAAACCCCAAGTACGTGAGAGTTCACACGAACTTCGAACGAGCTCTGAGCAGTGCTCACACTAGGGAGGTAGTTAGAGAAGATTCCCGTGGCTTTGGCTTTCTGCTGGCCACAACCAAGAGTGCAGAAAGTATAGAAGAGCGAGAGTTGAGAGAATAGTATCCGTGGTAGCAATAGTTAAGTCTTAGAGGGGAAATGAGGAATGGTGTTTATATACTAGTTAAATCAAATGAGTAAACAATGAAAGGAAATTTAGCAAGCATAAACAAGAAAAGAAAAATACACATGCAATCAGTAAAGTGTCCAAAAAGGAAAAAAATCGTACTCCAAACCCTAGTTAGGGTTCAATGCCTAAAATCGGCCAACTGGTGTGAAGAATCAGGCACTTCTTCATGTACATGGACGAAATATTGTCTAGACCTCAAAGATTAAGGTCAATTCCAATCTGATCTAGGAGATGATTCTTGCCAAAATTAGGCAAGTACCTAAGTAATACAACAAATGCATGACCATTAGCGAAGGAACATAGATATGGTAACCAATAAATGGAGAATGAGGAATTTATTATGGGTTGTTGATCATTTAAGATCAACGATCATGATCAAATGGGAAGCACGGTGGGTTAACAGGAGCGGGTTGCGACCGGGTTTAATAAAGGTGTGATTGGTTTGGGCTGCTAGAAGGTGGGAGGATGTGGGCTTAATGGTTTGGGCCAACTTTGGTCCTAATTTTGGCATGATTTTGGGCCAGATTTTAAAAATAAAGAAAATAAATTAATAAAATAGCTAAATAAGTATATAAAAATATTATTTAAGACAATAAGTATTATAAAATAATGATTGAAGGCTAAAAACACATAAAAAGATATTTTAACCCTGAATAAAATAATAAAACATAATTAATTGTAAATTATATGCTTTTAATGCAAAAATGTGTAAATAGCACAAAAAATACAAATGTAATTATATAAAATAATGTAAAATAAAACATGCATGTGGGTGAATCATCCCAAAATAATGTGAAAGGGTAATTGCTAAATTTCGAATAATTTAAATGCAAAAAAATTAAATTTTAAAGCTTTAAAAATTATAGAAAATACTTATATAGCCCCTGTAAATTGGGTAATAGTGCAAAGTGATATTTTGAAAGTATATGGAATACTTTATAAAAATAAGGGTAAAATTAGATATCAACAGCTGCCCCTCTTTACCTGGGAATGAAGAAAGAGGTATCGGGTAAAAAAAATAATGACCAATTTTATTTCAAATGAGCGAAGAAGATGTGTGTTTGAAAAAATAGGGG
>MCJB01022727.1:160651-186441 GCA_002018475.1 Nicotiana obtusifolia | reverse complement strand
GGGGAGGGGGGCTAACTCCTAGTTGTTGATGTTCCTACATATCCCTGGTCTTACGAGAATCAAGTCGTGTGTACTTCTAGATCCAACGGCCAACGAAACCGATGGAGTTGTTATAAGAATGGCCATATGTTTTATAGTGTTGTTAGTAACAGATGATTTCAAGTGGAGCAATGAATGGGAATTCGGGCGCTATGGATGTATAAGGCAAATATTTGAGTGATTACGGGATAAAGGATAATCAACTGCTGATCATTGGTTATATTTGAGAAAGTCAAAGGATGTGAATGTTGTGAACGGAAACCGCAGGGGAGAATTGCTCCTGTTTGTATAAGGGTTACCTCCCGTGTTACCTGCAAAACCTAAAACACGATGCATGCGAATATATGGAGTTATTGCAAAAATTTAAATATGATGCAAATTCCCTTCGGACCATGAGAATTGTCTTTGTAGGATGAGGATGATGTCCTTAGAGCATGATGTCCTGGCCCATGAATCGTATAATAAGGGATTCGTAGGCCATGAAATGATGTCCTCGAACCATGAGGATGTGCCTCTGGACTATGACGCCTTTGAATAATACTATGCAGTTTTGAGAGATCCTCAAGCCATGGCATGATGTCTTCGGGCTATGAAGATGATTCCTTCAGACTATGACGCCTTCGGACAATGTGGCAATGTTTCAGCCCATGAAATACAAAGATGTGGCAATATCGATCATTTGATAGAGGAAATGGGTGATGCTTAGTCATGTGCGAGAGCGAGATAAGTCAGGGCTTAGCGTTATGCCAGTGACGGAGACAGTGCTTAGTCTCACGTGATATAATGAGAGCAGTTCCTTGCCCTATGTAGAAAAAGGCAATTCTTAGCCTTATGCAATAATGGAGGCGTCGCTTAGCCTCATGCGATGTAATGGAGATAGCACTTAGTCTCATGCAAAGATTGAAGAAATGCTTAGCCTGATGCAATGTAATGGAGACAAGTTTTAGTCTCATGCAGATAAAGGATGTGTTTATCCTTATGCAATAATAGAGGCAGTGCTTAGCCTCATGTAATGTAATGGAGACAATTTTTAGTCTTATGCGGAGGATGGCAGTGCTTAGCATTATGCAATAATGGAGGCAATGCTTAGCCTCGTGCAATATAATGGAGACAATTTTTAGTCTCATGCGGCGGAAAGTAGTCCTTAGCCTTATGCAATAGTCGAGTCAGTGATTAGCCTCGTACAATGTAATGGAGACAATGTTTAGTCTCATGCAGATAAAAACAGCATTTAGCCTTGTGCAATAATGGAGGTAGTGCTTAGCCTCCTGCAATGTAATGAGGGAACTGCTCAACCCTATGCAGGAAAAGCAACGATTAAATGTGAGAGGGAAAGTGGTCCTTAGCTTGATGTGTTTGTGCTTGGTGACTTCGGTCGGTATGAAGATAACATTCTTGTTATATATTCGTGGGTGTGCTTATTATGTTTGTTATGCCTGCATCCAAGGAAAAATCACGAGTTTTTTGGGGGATAGGTTGGTCCGTGCTTTTGATTACTCACTTGGTGTCACGACCCAAAATTCAACCAGTCATGATGGCACCTAACACAGCTCTAGGTAAGCCAATTAGCAACAATCCTATTCAAATGAGATTTACTGAGAGGATTAAAGATAATATAATTGAACTTTTAAACAAAGAATTCCCAAGGACTAGTAGTACAAATCATGATCCTCTATGATTTAGAGTTTACAAGCTGCTATGGAATAAATACATCATCTGTTTTAAATATACATGAACAGATTAATAATTCTAATGCTACCAAGAACAAAAAGGAAGCTATGACTGGGACGCAGGTACATCTTCAATGCCAGCCCCCGCCATACACAGCAACATCAGCGTCCAAAATTTGCACGCAAGGTGCAGAAGTGTAGTACGGGTACAACCGACCCATGTACTCAATTAGTAACAAACCTAACCATAGGTTGAAAATAGTGACGAGCTTGGACAAAGGTCAGAGTCCAACACCAACAGCCAGGAACAACTCGTAATAATATAACTAAAGCAGTACAAGTAATAACTCAAAGATATAATGCTCAGCTCGTTCATAGTTCTGAACATGCTTTTCAAGTATATTAGTAAAACACAAATCTTTCACCAAAATCACCAAAATATGAGTAAATCTGAAAATTGTTATTTTTCCCAAAAACTTTCAACAACAGGCAAGATATTTCATTAGCAGATGGCATGAGGAAAGTACATCTCTATGCGTACATGTCAATGTGTTTGTGAAGTCATGAATGTCACAATGTTGTACCTCATGAGGAAACGCATCTCAAATCCTACATGCCATGTATGCATGACAACTGTACAGCAAAGCAGTGATAAAACCATATGCATACTCTGGGGTTATCTCAGTCCTCCCAGTCACTCAGTCCTCACAGTCACTCAGTCCTCCCAATCACTCGGCACTCACACTTAGTGGGTACCTGCACTCACTGCTGGTATATCAGACTCCGGAGGGGCTATAAGCCAATCATAGCATGAATCAATAAATCCTGCAATGGCATGCATCCCGATCCCATAAACATTCGCACAATCAGGCCCTCGACCTCACTCAATCATCAATCTCTCCAGTCTTTCGGCTTCACATATCTCATGCCAATCGACCCAAACAAGGATAATATGTTGTGAGACAAATGATATTAAAAACTGAGGTATGATATGCAATTAATGAGTCTGACTGAGTATGTAATTGCAATTTAAGAAAATAACTCAACAGCAAAAAGGACCTCAGTGGGTCCCAAAAGGATAAGCATATGCCTAAACATGGTTTGTATCATATATCGCAGCTCAATTACTCTAGCATGTAGAAATTTCATAGATAGAAACAAGATTAGGTCACTACACAGTACAACAGAGTCAATCGAGTCATAATTCACACAGTGCATGCCTATACGCCCGTCACCTAGCATGTGCGTCACCTCAACACCAAACACATACACGTATATTCAGGGGTTCATACCCTCAGAACCAAGTTTAGAAGTGCTACTTACCTCGAACAAGTTGAATCCAATACCGAGAAAGCCAAGCAATACTCTAGAAACGCCATCCCCCGAGTACCGGCTTCCGAACGGCTCAAAAGTAGCCAAAAGCAACTCAAATACATCAACTAATGCCTAAGAAAACAATTCCAAATGATAAAGGTCGAATCTTTAATCAGAAGCCAAAAGTCAACCAAAAAGTAAAACCCTACCCCCCAACTCAGAACCCGACAAAGTCACAAAATTCAAGAACCCATTCAACTACAAGTCCAACCATACTAGTTTCACTCAAATCTGACTCTGAATCGATGTTGAAAACTCAAAAATTCACTTTATGAAATTTTAGACAAAAACCCCCCAATTCTCTTTTGCAATCATCAACCAAATGCCAAAAACAAGGATATATTCATGAAATATAATCAAAACCGAGTAGAGAACACTTACCCCAATCCATATGGTGAAAGTCGCCTCAAAAATCGCATCAAACCGGGCTCCATAGCTTAAAATATGATAAAATGAACTCAAAATCCCAAACTTTGATATTTTAATGCACTGCCAGGGGTCCCTCATTGCGATCGCGGTCCCCAACACTACGATCATAATTCAAAAAATATTTCAGCCTAATTTTTGCCCTACGTGATCGCGAACATTCCCCATAAATATATGCACAAACTTCCAAATGACAAACGATTTGATTTATAAAAATAGACGCAAATGACTACAACTTTCATTTTTTGATTATCTCTAAATTCCTTATAAATTGCAAGACATAAGCTTCTAAAGTCAGGTCAATAACAGCAGAATTTCTTCTTCTTGAACTCGAATAATGCTCCGGGAACGCGATTCACAGTTGCCCTTTTTCCATTTTACTCATCACGAATGCGACCCAAAGTCTGCGATCGCGATGCACACTGCTGTAGCCAAAACCAGCAACTCAAAATGGCCTAGAAATGGTTCGAAACCACCCCAAAACTCGCCCGAGCCCCTCGGAACCCCGTTCGAACATATCAACAAGTCTCAAAACATATTAAGGACCTACTCAAGGCCCCAAATCACACATATTAACATCAAAACCATGAATCGTCGATCAAGATCAATCTCTTAAGTTTATAAACTTCTAACTTCGAACCAAGCATCCGATTCAAGCTTAACCAATACAGAATAAACCCAAATTTTGCATAAAAGTTCCAAATGACCTAAGAACCTATTCAAACTCCCGGAACAACAATTCAAATCCGATATCATCAAAGTCAACTCCTGGTCAAACTTATGAACATTACAAACCTTTAAATTGCCATGTTTTGCCAAATAGTGTCGAAACCTTCTAGAAACATCCAAATGCGAATCCGAGCAGACACCCAAGTGAATAATCACCATCTGGACCAAACGGAACCATCAAAACATCGATACGAGGTCAAATACTAAAAAGTCAACCTTGGTCAACTCTTCAGACTTAAAGCTTCAAATATGAAATTCATCCTTCCAAAATAATTCCGAATCACCCGAAAACCAAAACAGATGATACACATAAATCATAATACATCATACGGAGCTACTCATTCCCTCAAACCACCAAGCAAAGTGCAAAGGCTCAAAACAATCGGTCAGGTTGTTACATTCTCCCCCATTTAAACTTACTTTCATCCTCGAATGTGCCAAGAGTCGTCCCAAAGTCTTCAAATCACTATGCAACCTTACCATGCACATACTCAGGGGTGATCCCACGTCATCCCAATCCGTATAAGCCTGACAAAACAACATAAGTGAAGATCCTTAATTAAAACTTAGCCCATAAACCATGGAACCCAATTTTCAACATCCAGAATTCCTTACAAGACCTAAATCTCGGACCTACATACTGTATCGGTCTGAACAAGATATATCAAGTCATATCCATAACCCAAGATGTAATCGTATGATATATCACATAACTCGCATTCTCGTAGCGATAACTTCCGACCACAATAACTGCTCAAAATAAACCCGGCACCAAAATAAACCTCGTATCAAATAAAATCTTGTTCTAAGATCTTCGCACACTGCCGATGATGAAAGAAACACACAGAAACTCATAACCGCTTATCAGATTAACAAGTCATGGATTGCTCTCTCGTCCGACAAGAACCAAATCCAAATCCTAAGATGACTTCCGATATTATCCTTCCAAATATATCATAATCAAATCCGATAGTATCCATTCTAGGTCCAATGACCTTATCTCATCAAATACAACCACTCTAGTGACCTACCATACCAACACAACCTTAAGCCATAAACCGTGCAATCCGTGCACTAATGCGCAACAATTCAAATGCACCCAAAAATGGAAAATGACTCAAATGAGAGAACTGTCTCGCAAGCTCAACAAATACCACCACAAATGCAAAGCTACCAACCCATCACGCATAGTAGGGCCAAGACACACGAATCTAACTCAAAAGATCATATCCCAATATAACTCTGCTACAATGTGTGACCCCATCCAAACATCGGTCCTATGAAATACCTCAAGCCATAATGCTCAAAATCAACAATCACACGTAATATGACATCAAGTACACAAAGTGCATGACCATAACTATGGAGAAGAAAATAACACAATATAACATAGCCTGGAAAGACCATAACCAAGGCGCAATCAACCATTCCACACCCCAATCACTATCTCGCTTGAATTTCGCTACAAGGTCCAAACAGAACCACACCATGTGTGCACATAACCCACGAATCACAACCCCTCGTAGCATAGAAGAGGAATGCATAGAACATATTAAAACATGAACAAGCTCAACTCTAGCCGAATGACTCATTCCTCAACACCAACCGTAATAAGTCAATAAATCCGACCGTTATGTAATTACACATTCTTATTGGGCCTACCCATTGACCCCCAAATAAACTCCGATCATCCCAAATAGATAAATAACCCTCCAATAGTCCACAATGACCTAACTATAACACATACTATGAGATGGCAAACTTTGGCAACATCTTCATAGTCCACAACCACAAAACAATCTGCTATTGAAAACTCCCGGTCTCCAAATCCATACAACACACGAATCACCATAGCTGATACCAACTCCAACACTTGAATAGCTAAAACATCTCTCATACACAATCATCCCACGAGGAATACCTCTATAATTCATTCGTGCCACAAAGCAAAATTTGAACGTCAGCCGTCAATCAACCAAGCGAGTATCGCAATGCCGATGAAGCGTCGGTAAGTCAAAACACAATGCACCTTCTGAAATGTGCACCTTTCTTAGGCACTACCGAGTAGTAATCGCATTCATCTAATCATCTAAAACCGTCCATGTCTTCTAAGTTCAAGATCATCCCTTCAAAACTTAACCAGCACCTTGTATATGCAAATCTCAATCCCATAGGACGTACAACATCTATCATGCTATCATATGAAAAGCACAAGAATCTCATAATCAACTCTGAGTTACAAGCATACTACATACTCAATTAGCCAGGAACCTTTCACTTGATCCTATCTAGTAGAAAATCATAATACGAAACATGCTCCTTATGCCGGTAGGAAATATCCATCTCAAACCGTGGTAGAAACCATCAATAAGACTTTGAAATCCATTTGCACATAACCAAGCTATCAAAACTGAATCCCTCTAACTCAACCAAGCCACACACATCGCCAAATCCAAGAGTATTGCCAAAAAACACACGTAAAGCTCACCTCATCATTAGAACCAAAAGATTTGATCCTATCCATTATCTTGCTGATCCAATTTACTACCAAGCTATCCTATTTCTATGAGTTCCTTCTGAATTACCCTCAAGTTGACACTTCTCCTTGCCAAAACACCATGATCCTTACCCAGCTCACCACAAGAGATCCTAGCATAAAACCACTATGCCCTAAGGCCCATAAACCGTTATGTTCCCTCTTAAGCACCCCAAAAGTACCAGTATAGAGACACCTACTCTGAAGAGACGTTTTGTAAATCTAAAGTCGTTACCTTCACCTACCTGATACTGAAATGTATAATCCATAATGATATAGAAATACCGTGAGTCTCGACATCATCTAATGTAAATCTCAGATTCTAGCAATATCCAAATCTAAAAAATTCTCAATTGCCACATATAACTCTTGAATCCATTAGAACCTTCTCGAGAGTCATCCACTCTGCTCAAATCTCAATTGCACCATCCTAAACGGGCTGAGCGACATGTGCCCCATTAGCACGACAACAACCAAAGAAGTAACCCTGCCTTAACGCAACTGAGCAAATTCCTACTCCCATTCCATCCTTCACGAATAACAACCCAATCATTCCATGATTCCCATATACCCATAAAGTGCAATACACCATGCATCCAGGAATTTCCTTGCTTAAGTCATCCTTAAAACTAGCCTCTACAAGTTATAACCAATATACAAGTATGCCTCAGATCGAAACCAATACAACAAGTAACCATGCAATCAAATCGTCAATAGCAGACTCCCCTACTTGGCTCAAAGCCATAGATCAAAGCACTCGATAACTCACAATGCCCATACTTTATTACTGTCATAATAACGTAGTGAGATTCAACTAAATCCTTCATAATCTCATGTAACACAAACCATATATTACCTCACATCATCAGGTAAGCTGGCATTCATCCTCGTGACGGTCAAGTCAACTTTCTCAACCGATCCAAACTTAAATCGCAACACCTATAACCCACAGGTATAAAAGAAAGCCTCTACCAACATCATAAGGATCACATCTCTGTAAACCACCCCGCAGGAGATAACCCACCTGCTTAGCCTCAAATTTGCATCCTTCTATACCTTTTCTCAGCTACTTAATCTTCATGATTCTGAACTTATCAACAAAACATAGAATCTAATTCATTCCACAATTGAACAACATGAGAGATCCTCCAACACATTCATAACTCGAGACTATACGTCACATCAAGACATAATCAAGCACCCAATAGTCCTTTTTACATTTCAAGAAAACTCATCTCAACACATTCAAACATCTGAACACTTACCGCAGTCACATCCTACTTATCATATAGCCATCCAACCACTCACCAAGCCTCCCGTCCCACTCATAGGGACACCACTGGACATAGAAGTCCAAAAGCACATGCTCACACAGCTGAAACTACCGAGCCTAAGCTGCGGTCCAAACACGGCTTCAAGTCCTCTAGACTGGCCCATCACCAAAACATAGAAGACGCATCTCGCACCTCTTTCGTGGAATTCGAAAAGCCGTCGATGTACAGTTGATACTAAGCACTCACATGCGCATAGGAGTGAGTGGAATGAATCCAACCACTCTCAAAGAGATACGCTTCAAGCGGAATCAATGTTGCACGATAAGGAAACAAAGATGGAAAGTTTATCCTAAATTCCCTGTAGCATCTTGAAGATAAGTATGTACGTCATCATACCGATGCACAAGACTCTACTAGACACATGCTCATGATTCGTATAATGTATGAACTTAGAGCTCCAACACCAACTTGTCACGACCTAAAATCCAACAAGTCGTGATGGCACCTAACCAAACCTGCTAGATAAGCCAATTAGCAAATATCCGATTCAAAAGAGATTTACTGGAGGATTAAAGATAATATAACTAATCTTTTAAACAAAGAATTTCCATGGACTGGTAGTACAAATCATGATCTTCTATGATTTAGAGTTTACAAGCTAGTATGAAACAAATACATCATATGTTTTAAATATACATTAACAGATTAATAATTCTAATACTACCAAGAACAAAAAGGCAGCTATGATTGGGACGCAGGTACGTCTTCAATGCCAGCTCCCGCCATACACAGCAACATCAGCATCCAAAATCTGCACGCAAGGTGCAGAAGTGTAGTATGAGTAAAACCGACCCATGTACTCAATTTGTAACAAACCTAACCTTAGGTTGAAAGTAGTAACGAGATTGGACAAAGGTCAGATTCCAACACCAACAGCAAGGAACAACTTGTAACAATATAACTAAAGCAGTACAAGTAATAACTCAAAGATATAATGCTCAGCTCGTTCAGAATTCTGAAAAATGGGCATGCTTTTCAAGTATAATAGTAAAACCCAAATCTTTCACAGAAATTACCAAAATATGAGTAAATCTGAAAATTGTGATTTTTTCCAAAAACTTTCAACAACAGGTAAGATGTTTCATTAGCAGATGGCAGGAGGAAAGTACATCTTAATGTGTACATGTCAATGTGTATGTGAAGCCATGAATGTCGCAATACTGTACCGCATGAGGAAACGCATCTCAAAGTCTACATGCCATGAATGCATGTCAACTGTAATGCAATGCAGTGTTAAAAACATATTCATACTCTCTGGTTATCAATTCGCTCAGTCTTCCCAGTCACTCAGTCCTCACAGTCACTTAGTCCTCCCAATCACTCGGCATTCGCACTCAGTGGGTACCTGCGCTCACTGCTGGTATGTCAAATCCGAAGGGGCGGATCCTGCCCAAGCGCTAATATAAGCCAATCATGGCATGAATCAATAAATCCTGCTATGGCGTTGGATTCTCCAAGTAACGCACATAATATAATGGTGTCCTTTGGGATTATGGAAATCCCATTGGACTTTGGACAAGGTTTATCTAAGCGAGTTGATCCGTCAGTGAAGTCTCAATCCATACTAGGTGTAGCATGATGCATGTACATTTCAAATCAAAATATGGTTTCTAGAAGGGTCTAGACTGGTAATCTCAAGTGGACAACTTGTGAGGGAAAGGCACGGGACCGTTGACTGCACCGCTGATTGACCAGTCTACCACTAAAAAGCCTTTCTGGTTTAAAATGGTGTTTTTAGCAAAGAGCGGACACTCATCAAGTACCGCTATGTTGATAATACGCACAAGTGTAGTATGATGTTGAAAGCATGCTTTATGCAAAAAACAATAACATGTTGCCAGATATTTTCATGATGAAAATACGTAAAAACAGTAAATAATATGATAAAGCTGAACAAGAGAAAGAAAAGAAAAATGGAAAGACAAAATAAAGAAGTTTAGTTTAACTCATGACAAAAAATGTGCGAGAACGTAATTAAATGAAGCAAATAGGGAGATAGGGACATGAGAGACATGATATAGCAGTCTTCAAACAAGATAAAGGAAATAGAGAGGGGATGTACATGTCATAGCAGTTTTAAGAAAATAAAAGAAATTGGGAGGGGATGTATATGTCATCAAATAATCCATTAATCCACATAATCGAAACTTCATTATGATAAGAGCCTAAGAAATCCCGAGCAAAGTCGCCATGCTGTCGCGTCCCTTTTCATCTCGAAAGTGAATTTCGACACGTGACAACTCTTTTAAAATGGGTATTAAAGAGGAGAGTGAAACCTAATGATTTAAGGGTGCTCTAGGAGCACCTATTTGCAAATAACTCTATTTAATTAGTGTATGCCACCAAAGATCTGGTAAGAGCTCAAATTACCTCGAAGAGAAGGTGTTAGGCACTCTTCGAGGTCCACAGCTGAGGGTCCCAGTTGAAATTCATGCTATATGAGATTATTGGATTGTCTTATGTGATCATGTAAGTGAAGGAAGACAGGGAATTTAAAAAGTTCAACTACAATGTAAACAAGTGTAAAGAAAATCGGACATGTGAAGGAATTGAACTATATCTGAATGATCAGTACAAGTCTTTAAAGGTTACAGGATACAACTTAATTATTCTAAGTTCAAAGTGACAAGGCGCGAACAATAAAGATATAAAGGAGGGGTCCTAAGTTGTTTAGCCTAAAGGATAACCCCGTGCAACATAAATAATACTTCGCAACTCCCTTTGGGTAGGGGTTGCTCATATTATTTAGCGCCACATACAATCATCTCCTGTTATCCAATTACTATGTTAAAGTTATTTACCTAAAACGCTCTAGTTCAATTCTAAATCGTATCATATGTGTGCACTACCCGCCTCATGCATCTGGTCCAGGAGGAATAGGACCTACTATTTGGGTGGTTCTAGACTTTACTTAGGGTGCTCAAAAGATAAAATTAAGTGCACATTCAAAACATGTAGGACTGCATGTAAATCAATAAACGTCTCAAGTTAGCCTCCACACATAATCAACGAAAGTACGCGAGCTGATTTTGTATTAGGTAGTAGACTGTTTGAGAATTAAGGCATATTAAAGTCGTTATGTCCTATGGATATGGCTTCTATGTGATCCCAGTTCAAGACGTCCTACAGGTAGTGCTGCTGTTTCAGACTATCTAATTTGCAAATTACAGGTATTACCAAACCTATAGACATGATCTCTAAGTTATTTATGCTATGGGGCAGTGAAAGATATTAGAAAATGTCGGAATTATTTGTGTTTGATCCTGTGCACATGCTTTCTAGGAGAATAACAGTATCCTATAGGCAGATTCTCTAATAGTTGGTATTTAAATACAGATTCATCATGCATATTCCTATAGACATGTTATCTAGGCGGGCATTGTAACAAGAACAACAGAAGCAGTCGATTAATCAATCAGTTAAAGCCCTATAAATATGGTATTTAAATGCGTATTAGCAAAGGCATGTTTTAGTGCGACCCTATAGGCATAATAATCATATTGTAGTTACACGATTAAGCAAATAGTTATTGGAGTTTGATTCCTATAAACATGTTGTCTAATTGCGCATAGAAGTAAACATGGGAGCAAGTAAAGCATTTACTCAAACAAACACGCTTTTGGATAATATACAGGTATAAGACAAGTTAAGCAACTGACGTGTGTGATTTTGTATAGGCATGATTTCTATTAGTGTTTAGAATTAGAGCACATCAAACAGCAAGCAAAGGAAATAAGCTCTATGGACAGGCTTTCTACCTATTTAGGATAAAATTACAGTATACCCACTTCCCCCATTTTACTAACTCCCCAACTGTTTGTTTACAAACTATTACAGGCCCAGATAATTAATATTAGTATAACCCTTACACAAGGAACAATTGCAGGCCCAAGAGCAGGCCCAAGTTAAAATAATCCAGTACTACCTGGGCCTTCAACAGACTCATTTTCACACGAAGAGCATGCCCAAATCCAGCCGCATCTCAAACAGGAGAGTGTGTCCCTTTACACAGCCCAAGTCCACACATGAACTCATACCAAGTCCAACAATTACAGGTAGACCACTTAACCAAATAAGTTAACGAGCCACACATGAAAACCAGTTAAGCAATTCTGAAGCAATACCTCCTAGAGACCGGATCATATGGCATTTAGCAGGATTCACATAAAACATATTACATTTCAGAAGCTAGAGTGGCAGGATTAATTAAACAAAGAACATGAGAACTAGGAGAATCAGTAGGGTTTAACTTCAACATGATAAATGTGACATGAAAAACTAACAACATAGGTACAATAATTTGGCAGATGATATCATGTTGAACATAAACATAACATTAGGAGAGTCGGGGAGACATACCACTTAGAGTTAACATGCTAAGCATACCAGACACATACAAGATGAACATGCTAAGGTTTCTAATGGAGTATAGAGTAAAGCATGAACCGGAATTCGTCCCAAAGGTAATTTAAAGCTATGAAAGAAGGCCTGACAGAGTCATGGCAATTACACATAGGCAAGCAGACATCATCTATAACAGTCAATAGGAATCCTAATCATGCTGAGTATAACACAAAGATTCTCAAGTCCAAAGATACCATGGTAGGAATACATGTCAACTTAAGATCAATTAGAGCGGACAGACTTCAGAACTTAAGCCAATCGACCATGCATAATACAAAAACCCTGGTGTATTGGGATTCAACTAGAAGCTTAGGCAATACTAAAGAGTACAGGATTGACCAAAAACCACATTGCAGCTCTTAAGGCCACATGTTTGGTTAATGCATTGAAATAGAAACAGGGTTCATGTAGATATGGACAACATTAGAGCCTACATAAAGGATTCAAGGACTTATTAAAGCAAATTCTGGGCAGTCAGTAATTCCCTAGACTTTCAGACAAGTATTCAATTGAGACATGAAAAGATACAGCATTAAACAGTCAATGTAAGAAAAAACATGAACATAAAAACTCCGAACAAGTATCACAGCCCAGAAATCTTCTACACTAACTGAACACATGCTAACTTATACAAGCCCAAATGAAGAATTACCAGATAAAATCAAAGCAAAGGTCGGCACAGTATCATATTGGCTTTGGAGAGCCCACATAATAGAGATATTCAGAAGCATGAACACATACATGAAGGAAACATAATTGAGAGAGTTTTGACACTTACCAATTTGTAGTTTTAATAATAAATAGAGAAGAATCACCGAATTCGAATAGCAAAGTAGGAACAACAGCAAGAATTCCAAACCCCTAGTGCTTCAGAGTTCACAGGAGCTTCAAACGAGACCCAAGCAGTGCTTGCACTAGGGAGGTAGTTAGAGAAGATTCCGGTGGTCTTGGCTTTCAGCCGGCCACAACCAAGAGTGTAGAAAGTATAGAAGAATGATAGTTGAGAGAATAATAGTAGTGGTAGAAATAGTTATATCGTAGAGGCGAAACGGGGAAGGGGGTTTATATAGTAGTTAAATCAAACGAGTAAACAAGGGAAGGAAATTAAGCAACCATAAACAAGGAAAGAAAAATACACATGCAATCAGTAAAGTGACCTGAAAGGAAAGAAATCAAACTCCAAACCCTAGTTACGGTTCAAGGTTTAAAATCGGCCAACTGGTGTGAAGAATCTGGCCTTTCTTCATGTATATGGATGAAATATTGTCCAAATCTCAAAGATTGAGTCGCTTCAAGTCAAATCTACGAGATGGTACCTGCCAAAATTGGGCAAGTACCTATGTCATACAACAGATGCGTGACCTGTAGCGGAGAAACATAGATACGGTAAGCAAATAATGGAGATATTTCCATTATCAACGGGATTAGGAGAGGGATTTAAGAGGGAGGCGGCTAGGGTTCTTCAGAGAGAAGGAGAGGATGAGAGAACACATAGGAAGCTGAATGGGGATGGGGGAGGTAGGACGGGGGAAGTGGGTCTCTAGGGTTAGGGATGAAGGATATAAGAAGAATGAGGGGTTTATTATGGTGCCATTGATCATTCAAGATCAACGACCAGGATCGAAAGGGAAGCGGGGCGGTTAAAAGAAGCGGATCGCGACCAAGTTTAACAAAGGGGTGCTTGGTTTGGGCTGGTGAGAGGTGGCATGATGTGGGCTTAATGTTAGACCAACTTTGGAGAGAATTTTGGCCTAATTTTGGGCCAGTTTGTAAAAATAAAGAAAATTAAGGAAAATAAATTAATAAAATAGCTAAGTAATTATACAAAAAATATTATTTATGAAAATAAGTATTTTAAAATAATGACTAAAGGTTGAAAACATATAAAAGTTATTTTGACGCCTAATAAAATATAATTAATTGTAAAGTATAGGCTATTAATGCAAAAATATGTAAAAATACAAATATAATTATATAAAATAATGTAAAATATTATAAAACATGCATGTGGGTGCAAATAATAAATTTGGTTGATTAATGCATCGAAAATAATTTGAAGGGATAATTAATAAATATTTGAATAATTTAAATACAAGAAAAATAATTTTAAAGCTTTAAAAAATATAGAAAATAATTATATAACCCATGTAAATTGGGTAACAGTGCAAAGTGATATTTTGAAAGTATATGGAATACTTTATAAACATGAGGGAAAATTTGGGTATCAATACCTACTAATTTGGATTATCCTTTTTGTGCTGGTTGGGACTTACTTGACAATGCATTTTGTTTCTTAAAACCTATCACAACCCAAAATCCTTCCTTGAGGATCATGATGGCACATATTCTCTAAGACTAGGTAAGCCTAAAATATGATGAGATTAACATAATAAAATAACTTAGCTATTAAAAGTAAACTGATAAAAGACATAACATAGTCGAAAATGATCAATAGTTATGCATCCCAAATTCGGTAGTACAAAGTCATAAGCTCTCTGAGGGTACACTAGAATTCTCAAAAAATACATCACTATTTTGGAATATAACAAGCAGTAGTAAGGGAAATCAACAAAAGGTGACTCCGAGGCCTGCGAGCGAGAACAACGGGTATACCTTGAAGTCTCTGCAATATTTGGTTCAACACCCTAACGATCGGCTCAATCCGAGGTACCTAGATCTGCACAAAAATGTTTAGAAGCATAGCATGAGTACACCACAATCGGCACCCAGTAAGTATCAAGACTAACCTCACTAGAGTAGTGACGAGGTTCAAGTTAGGATATTCACTAGAAATATAACCTGTACAGAATATCAATATAGAACCAACAACAGAAAGCATAATCAATAAATGGCAACAAAGAGTAATTATGTGATAACACGGCAAATTAACCCAACAAGTAAAATACTAAGTGAAATCAATTAAGGCAAACAATGGCGTGTTTGAAGCATCAAAGCGTTCCAACACAAGATTTACAACAAGAATCACCTCGATGTACCACACATCATAATTAGGAATCACCCTTATGATTCTGCGAGAGCTTCACAATTAAAATAATTTTTTCGAAACAGCTTGATACACATAAGCTCCCTTATCTCACTGCGGGTATATCACAATAAAGTATTTCCCCTTACTTGCAACACGCGCATAAGCCCTCTTATCTCGCGGCATGCGCATCAATATACACACCACCCTTATGCCACCGCATGTGCATCTACAACACAACACAACAATCAGCCCGGACCACACGTACATATGTGACACAACATCACCACAACAATAATACTAAACAACAAGATATAGCTCACGACTCAACAACAAAGTATACAAGAATTATAACAATGATATAAGGGTGCGGGAAGTAAACAACAAAATAAAAGCATGTTTCATATAACAAACAACTCCAAAATCAAGGCATATTAATAGCCTAAAATAGGTCATAACCAACACAAATGCCCGTGTACATACTCGTCACCTTATGTAAACGTCATTTCACATAGCACAAATATTGCAAATTAGACCAGACCATACGGGTATTTTCCCCCACATAAAGTTAGGCAAGACAATTACCTCAAATAAGCTAAGTCAATACTCTAAGAAGCCCTTCCCGCCCAAATCAACCTTTGGACGGCTCGAATCTAGCCAAAACAACTTAATAATATCAATAAAAATCATGGGAAACAAGCCCAAATGATAAAGCTACAATATTGGTTAAAGTACGCAAAGTTAACCCTGGACCCGCACCCCAGAACCCGACCAAACTCACAAATTCTGAACTCTCATTCCAATACGAGTCCAAATATATGTGTTTCATCCAATTCTGATCTCAAATCGACTTTCAAATCATCAATTTATGTTTTAGAATTTGTTCACTAAAATCCCTAAAATCTTCAATTATATTCACCAAATCATCGCTAATATCAAGGTTGAAATAATGAAATATAAACAAATCTGAGTTAAAAATACTTGCCCCAATCCAAATAGTAAAAGTCCCCTCCAAATTTGCCCAAAATTGATCTCTTTAACTCAAAATGTGATAAAATAACCAAAACCCTTGAAATAAAGTACTTATGTGTCTGTTCAGGCATACACATCATGATCACAAAGTAACACTTCCGATCGCGAAGAACAACTCACCCAGTTGCTGCCTACTTTTTCGCGAATGCCATAATCCAGTTGCCAACGCGAGGGCCAACTCAGCCATGCCTACATGAATGTAACCCTTCTCCCACGAACAACGAAGAATTAACGCCTGACTAACCCCTTTGGCGTCCCTTTCTATGCGAACGTGGATCCTTGCCTACGATTGTGAAAGAACTGCCTCCCCAAGCTCCGCGAACACGGCCCCAACTTCGCGAATGCGAAGAACAAACTTGCTTGACACCAAAATGACCTTCGGGAACGCAATTCCCTCTTCACAGATCACAAAGAAGGAAACAATACATCAACAATTAGAAATCCAAACAAGAGGAAATGGTCTAAAACTCATCCGAAAAAGACCCGAGACCCCGTCAAATCACACCAACCAATCCCAAAACCTAGCACGGACCTACTCGAGGCCTCAAATCACATCAAACATCATCAAAACTACGAATTGTACCTCAATTCAAACCTAATGAACTAATTAACTTCAACTTCTAAAACTCATATCGAACCATATCAAATCAACTCGGAATGACCTCAAATTTTGCATGTAAGTCCCGAATGACACAATGGACCTGTATCAACTCCCATAAGCACAATCCGGAGTTGACATCAACAAAGTCAAGCCTCATTCAAATTTATTAACCTTCCAAATCTTCAATTTTCTAATTTTCGTCAATTCAAGCCAAAACAACCTACGAACCTCCAAATCCAAATTCAAATCCCGACATATGCCTAAGTCCAAAATTACCATACAAAGCTATTGGAACAGTCAAAATATCATTGCGGAGTTGTCTACACAAATGTCAAACTTCAATCAACTCTCACAACTTAAGCCTCCAACCAAGAGACTAAGCTCCAACCAAGAGACTAAGTGTCCCAAATCAATCCAAACCCGAAATCAAACCAATCAACCCTACAAGTAGCATAACCACCAATACACATATGTAAAACATCAAAAGGGGAAATGGGGCTAGAAATACTCAAAACGACCTGCCAGATCGTTATATTTAGCCCATCTTAAGCAAACGTTCTCCCTCGAACGAGTATAGAGACATACCTGAAGTTCCAAAAAGGTGAGGATATCGGCTCTTCATATCATGCTCGATCTCTGAAATCACCTCCTCGACCAGTTGACCTCTCCACTGAACATTCACCGATGAAATATGTTTCGACGTCAACTTTCAGACCTGCCTATCCAAAATAGCCATTGGCTCCTCAACATAGATCAAATCTTTGTTCAATTACGCTGAGCTAAAATCTAATACATGTGACAGATCATCATAATACTTTCGGAGAATAGAATATGAAACACCGGGTGAACTCCCAATAAACTGGGTGGCATAGTATGTTTGTAGGCCATCTCACCCACTCTCTCAAGAATCTCAAAATGACCAATATATCGAAGGCTCAACTTGCCCTTCCTCCCCAACCTCATCACACCTTTCATACCTCCTATCAGCATAACTCTTTTGCCTGAACTGCATTGTACTAAGTCGCTACTGAATCAGCTTTACCTTCTCCAAAGCATCACAGACCAAATCAAAGCCCAAAAAACCTAGCCTCCCAAAGCTCAAACCAACTAGCCGAAGAATGACATCGCCTCCCATATAAGGTCTCTTAAGGAGCCATCTAGATGCTCGACTGATAGTTGTATTTGTAGGCGAACTCTTCTAGTGGTAGAAACTGATCCCATGAACCACAAAACTTAATGACAAAGGAAAGTAACATTTCCTCCAATATCCAAATAGTGTGTTGGGACTAGCACTCCATCTGTGGATGAACTACATGCTTCGATTTGAGATAATAGACACCGACACACCATGAAGGCGAACAATCTCATGAAGATAAAGCTGAGCCAGCTGCTCCGAAGAGTAGGTAGTCATGATTAGAATTAAGTGTGCAGACTTGGTCAGTCTGTCCATAAAAACCCATATAGCGTCGGATCTTCTCAAGGTCAGTAGAAGTCCAACTAAAAAAATTCCATAATGATACACCCCCACTTCCACTACAGAATATCAAGTCTCTAAAGCAACCTACTCGGTCTCTGATGCTTGTACTTAACCCGTTGATAGTTCAAACACCGAGCCACAAACTCCCTAATATATTTCTTCATTCTTCTCCACCAGTACTGCTACTTCAAATCATGGTACATCTTCGCAGAGCCCAGATGAATGGAATACCGCAAACTAAGGGCTTCCCCAAGAAGAAACTTACGCAACCCATCCACATTCAAAACACATATCGAACCCTGCAGCCTCAACACCTTATTTTCCCCAATAGTCACCTCCTTGGCCTCACCATGCTGCATCGTGTCCTTAAGGATAAACAAGTGGGAATCATCAAACTCATGCACGTTGATGCGCTCAAACAAAGAAGACCGTCAAACCACACACGCAAGAACCTCGCTAGGCTCCGAGACGTCAAGCCTCACGAACCCGTTGGCCAGAGCCTGATCATCCAAACATAATGATCTCTCCCGAGCTGGAATAAAAGCAAGACTCCCCGTACTCTCAGTCTTCTTACTCAATGCATCGAGCACCATATTGGCCTTCCCAGGATGATAAAGGACGGTGATATCATAGTCCTTTAGAAGCTCCAACCACATCTGTTGCCTTAAGTTCAGATCTTTTTTCTTGAATAAGTGTTGTAGACTCCTAGGATCCATGAACACCTCGCATGACATGTCGTAAAGATAGTTCCTCTAAATCTTCAACACATGAACAATGGTCGGCCAACTCAAAATCGTGCACTACGTAGTTCTTCTCATGGGGTTTCAACTGACGCGAAGCATAAGTAATCACTCTACTCTCCTCCATTAATACACACCCAAAGCCAATCCATGAAATGTCACAATAGATAGTATAAGAACTCGTTGTTGAAGGCAAAGCCAAAACTAAAGCTGTGGTCAAGGCAGTATTAAGCTTATGAATGGGGCACCCTTCTGAGTCAATCTAGTCAAAGATGCCGCTATAGATGAAACCTCCTCCACAAAACGATGATAATACCCTACCAAGCCAAGAGAACTACGAATCTCAATAGCGGTAGAAGTCCTATGCCAACTCTGAACTCTCTCAATATTTTTCTAATCCACCTTAATCCATCAGAGAACACCACATGATCCAAGCATGCCACCGAGTCAAGCAAAAACTGGCACTTGGAGAATTTAGCATATAGCTTCTTCTTCATCAAGGTTTGGAGCACGATCCTCAAGTGTTGCTCATGATTTTCCCGGTTATGAGAAAAAACCAAAATATTGTTAATGAACACAATGGCGAAGGAATCAAGATACAACTGGAAGACACTACTCTGTGCATAAAGGCTGCTGGGGTGTTGGTAAACCCAAAAGACATCACCAAAAACGCGGTAGTGACCATAGCATGTCCTGAAATCCATCTTCGAAATATCTAAAGTCTGGATCTTTAACTGATGATAACCGACCTCTAATCAATCTTCCAGAATACCCTAGCACCTTGAAGCAAATTGAATAAATCATCAATACACAGTAGTGGGTACTTGTTCTTGATAGTAACCATGTTTAGCTGCTTGTAGTTAATACACATCCTCATAGAACCATCTTTATTCTTCACAAATAGAACTGGAGCACCCCATGGTGAAACACTTGGTCTAATAAAACCCTTATCAAGAAACTCCGGAAGTGGTTCCCTTAATTCCTTCAACTCCAGCGGTGCAATCGATATGGTGGAATAGAGATGGGATGAGTGCCCAACACCAAGTCAATACCAAAATCAATATCCCTATCGGATAGCATCATCGGTTGGTCCGCTGGAGATACATCTAGAAAATCTCTCACTACCGGAACTGACTCAATGTTAGGAGTATCACAACATTCCTCACAAAGGCTAAGTACGACAAGCACCCCTTCTCCACTATCCGTTGTCCTTTCAGGATAGACACCACCCTAGTAGGAATATGGCCCAGTGAACCTCTCCACTCCAACCACGAAAACCCCGGCATAGCTAATGTTATAGTCTTAGCCTGACATCAAGAATAGCATGACATAGTGACAACCAATCCATGCCCAAAATCACATCAAAATACACCATATTGCGTAATAGAAGATCAACCCTAGTCGCATAACCTCCCATAGTCACAAATAAAACAATACCCAGTCTACCATAATAGAATCCCCAACAGGCGTAGACACATAAATAAAAGCATTCAATGAATTACGAGACATATCCAAATATGAGGCAAAATAGGAGGAAATATATGAATAAGTGAATCCCGGACTAAATAAAGCTGATATATCTCTATGACAAACTGGAACAATACCTGTGATGACAGCATATGATAAAACAGCCTCAGTCCTACTAGGGAAGGTATAACAACGGGCTTGGCCTCCCCCTCTAGGACGACCTCTACTCGCATGTCGTCCACCCCTAATTGACTGTGTCAGTGGAGTAGCAACTGGAGCAGAAACCATAGTTTGAGTACCATGCAGAGGTCCACTTCTCCGAAGTCTAGGACAATCTCTCTCCATATGCCTAGTATCACCACACTCAAAACAACCTATCTGCGGGGGTGGCTGCTGGTACTGAGTTTGACTTGGATGACTAGAATAACTGCTATAGGAACCTCGTATAGGATGTGCACTGGAAGACGGATGTCCGAAATGAGTAGTCTAGGGTCCTTGAATAGTTGGATCTCCTGCGAGTAGCCTGAGTGCAGACTAAATTGGTCGTCTAATAAAGCCCATGCCATTATGAGCTGAAGTTGTAAGGCGGGAACCACTAAACCCTCCAATGTCTCGAGGCCTCTTGGCCTCCCTATCCCCTCTATCCTGGTCACAGATACTTTCCAACCTCCAAGTGATCTCCACAACCTGCTAAAATGTAGTATAAGTCTCCAACTCTCGTGCCATCAAAAATCTGAGACCGTAACCAAGTCCTTTAATAAATCTGTGGACCCTTTCTCTAAAAGTAAAAACCAAGGCAGGTGCATACCTTATAGAATCCTTGGACACCATCATGGTCCCCTAGCGAAACTGCTCAAACTCGATACGCAACACTTCCCTGAGGGTCTGTGGAACGAACTCCCTCAAAAATAGATTAGTGAACTCAACCTAAGTAAGTGGTGCTATATTAACTGTACTGCTCCCTTCATAATCCTGCCACCATCTATATGCCGACCCTGTCAGGTGGAAAGTAATAAGATCGGCCCTGCTCACCTCCACAATGCCCATAGTGCGTAGAATTCAGTGACACTGGTCTAGAATGCTTAGAAACTGTGCCACTGAAAGTAGGAGGAAAATACTTCTTTAACCTCTCCAACCTCTTCTGCTCCTCCTTTGACGCCATTGGCTTGACCTCAGGCTTAACCATAATTACAGGCTGCACCAGCATAACACCCAGAGCCTGATCAATATGAGCCCACTACTCTGGAGTACGGGCGACGGGAGTCTGAGCTCCTCCACCAGCATGAGAAGTAGCGGGTGCAACTGGGATCAATCCTGCCTGAGCCAAGGTACCGAACATGCTCAGGAAATGTTCCAAAGTCTCCTGAAGTCCAAGGGTAGCAACAAGCACCTTAGGTGCTTGCACCCTAATCAGAGCTACTAGTGGTACCACAGTTGCTGCTCTGGCAGGTGCTCTAGCTGTAGCACGTGCCCCTCCTCAGCTTCGACCTCGGCCTTAGCCTCTCGTGCCTCTAACAAGGGGTGCGAGTGTCTGCTCAGTTAATCCGATAGTACGAGTCCTCAGCATCTGTGAGAGAATAGAAAGACAAAAGCTTAAACTCCGAAACCTATAAACTCGCACGACAAGGAATGAAAGAAGTAAAATTTCCTAATAGTTATAAAGCCTCTCAAAGATAAGTACAGACGTCTTTGTATCGATCTGTAAGACTCTACTAAACTTTCTTAAGACTCGTAAAACTTGTGAACTTAGAGCTTTGATACCAACTAGTCACGACCCAAAATCCCTCCTTCAGAATCGTGATGGCACCTAGTCTCTAAAATTAGGTAAGCCCACATGATGAGATTAATATATAAACCAACTTATCTATTAAATAAAAACTGATAAATGACATAACATAGTCGAAATGATAAATAGTTTTACACCCAAAATCAGTTGTACGGAGTCATAAGCTCTATTGAGAATACACTAAAAATCTCGAAAAATACATCACTATTTGGAATATAACAAATGGTAGTAAGGGAAATCAACAAAAGGTGACTTCAAGGCCTACGAGCAAGAACAGCAGGTATACTTAGAGTCTCCATATTATCTAGCTAAACGCCCTAGCTACCGTCTCGATATGAGGTACTTGGATCTGCACAAAAATATGCAAAAGCATAGTATGAGTACACCATAATTTGTACCAAGTAAGTATCAAGACTAACTTTGGTGAAGTAGTGACGAGGTTTAAGTCTAGACACTCACTAGACATATAACCTGTGCAGAATATCAAAATAGAACTAAAAATAGAAAGCATAATCAATTAATGGCAACAAAGAGTAAGTATGTGATAACTTATCAAATTAAACCAACAAGTAAAACACAAATTGAAAATAGTTAAGGAAAACAATGACGTGGTCAAATCATCAAGTCGTTCCAACAAAAGATTTAAGACAAGAATCACCTTGATGTACCACACATCATAAACACATATCACCCATATGACATCATGTGAGCTTCACATTTAAAATATTTTTCCCGAAATAGCTTCACATGCATAAGCTCCTTTACCTCGCCGCGTGTGTGTCACAATAACGTATTTCCCCTTACTTACAACACGCGCATAAACTTCCTTATCTCGCCATATGCACATCAATATACACACCACCCTTATGCCACCGCATGCATATCTCAATCACAACAAAATAATAAACCAACATCGCACGTACATATGTGCCACAACGTCACCATAACAACAATACCAATGCCACAACTAGATATAGCCCACCGCTCAACAACAAAGTATACAAGAATCATAACAATGATATAAGAGTGCAGGGAGTGAAAAAAAAAATTAAAGCATGTTTCGTATAACAAACAACATCCAAATCAAAGCATATTAATAGCCTAAGGTCTAATCCGGTCAAAACCAACACATAGGCCAGTGTACACACTCGTCACCTTATGTACACGTCATTTCACATAGCACAAATATTATAAATTAGACCAAATCCTAAAGGGAATTTCCCTCACACAATGTTAAGCAAGATAATTATCTCAAATAAGCTAAGTCAATACTCCAAGAAGCCCTTCCCGTGCAAATCAACCTCTTGATGACTCAAATCTTGCCAAATTAACTTAATAATATAAGTAAAAGCCATAGAAAACAAGTCCAAACGATAAAGGTACGATCTTGGTTAAATAATGCAAAGTCAATCCAAAAATCCAACCCCGAGCCCACACCCCGAAACTCGACCAAACTCAAAAATTCGGAACACCCATTCCAATACAAGTCTAAATATATGTGTTTTATCCAATTCTGACCATAACTCGACCTTCAAATCATTAATAGATGTTCTGAATTTTTTTTTACTAAAATTCCCAATTTCTTCAATTAGATTCACCAAATAATAGCAAATTTCATGGTTGGGATTGTGAAATATAAATAAATTCGACAAAAACAAATACTTACGGTAACGACCCGGCAGGTCATTTTAATTATTTAAGCCTAGTTACCCTATTTATTGCTTCTTGTATATTATATTATGGTTATATGACTTGCCTGGGTAGTTGGATATGGTTTCGATGAGTTTCGGAGTGAAATGGGATACTTAGTCCCAAAGTTAGAAGCTTAAGTTGAAAGAATTTATTAGAGTATAATTTTGTGTAGACAACTCCGGAATGGAGTTTTGACAGTTCAAATAGCTCCGTAATTTTGGACTTAAGAGCGTGTCCGGATATGGATTTGGAGGTCCATAGATCTTTTCGGCTTAAATTGGTGAAAATTGAAGGTTTGGAATATTGAGAAGTTCGATCGAGAGTTGACTTTATTGATATCGGGTCCGAATTTTAGTTTTGGAAGTTGGAGTAGGTGCTTTTTTTCAATTATGACTTGTGTGAAAAATTTGAGGTCAAATGGAGTTTGTTTGGTATGTTTTGACATTATTTTTAGAAGTTAGAAGTTCATAAGTTCAGTAGGCTTGAATCGATGTGCGATTCATGGTTTTAGTGTTGATTGATATGATTTGAGTCTTCAAGCGAGTTTGTATCATGTTTTATGACTTGTTCGTATGTTCGGACAAGGTCCTGGGGGTCCTTGGTGTGTATCGGATTGAGTTCGGACCATGCATTCTTGAAAGGGGACTGCTGGTTTTTCTGTTCTGGTTTCCTTCTATGCGTTCGATAAGATTCTCCACGATCGTGTAAAGTCCTTAGGACCTGATGGATTTTTACTCTACGTGTTCACAATGTTTGGTCTGCAATCGCGTAATTTGGGGTGCTTGTGCATCGCGAACACGTTCACGTATAAGGAAGGAGAAACAGTGGGAGGCACATGACGTTCTTCGTGTTCGCGTGGCCTGGAACATGATCGCGTAAGTTGAGGAAGGCTAGTCACCACGTTCGCGACTAGTGTCACGCGATCGTGTAGGAGGTTCAGTGAGCTAGGAGGATATGTTCTCCGCGATCACAAGTGCATGTCCACGATCGCGTTAAGTAATAATTGGGTAGTAGTATATTTGTTTAAAATAAAGGATTTTGTTCCATTTTACATCTTTTGAGCTAGAGACCTCGGTTTTGGGCAACTTTTGAGGAGTTGATTGAGATAAGTGATTCTAACTCGAATTTGGCTATTATGCATGAATCCATCATTATATTTTACCATTTAATTAGTGTTTTGTATTGAAAATAAATTGGGAAAATTTGTTAAAACTTCATAGACTATGGGTGTGTTTGGTATGACGGAAAACATTTTTCGAAAAATATCTTTCCATTTTTCACTGTTTGGTTGAACAAATAGTTTGAAGAATACTTTCCTAGATATCACATTTTCCTGAAATAGGAGGAAAATGACTTCCCAAGAAAAAATTAGGAAAATATTTTCAAAAAACTCCACCTACTCTCACATCTAACCGTAACCCTCTCCCCATTCTCTCGCCTACCCTGCCTCCCTCTCAAAAAAGATTTATTTTTCTTCAGATTTTAGTTTATTTTCTTTTC
>MCJB01022727.1:137970-160355 GCA_002018475.1 Nicotiana obtusifolia | reverse complement strand
CCCCGCGCGGAAAAAAAATTAAAAATATTTTCAGTGCTAGTTTTTTCATTCTTTCGGCTTACAAGTTCAAAATTTTATGAGTTCCAAAGTTATGAGTTTAGAGGTTTATGTGTTTGGAAGTTTGCAGGTTTAGAAATTATAGTGTTTACGTGTTTGCGGGTTCGAAAGTTTAGCGGTCCAGAAGTTTATTAAATTTATGGATTAGGAAGGTTTTTGGTTTGAAAGTTTATGGCTTCATGTTTATTGCATCTAAATTATTTATGAATACTCTTGAGAAGTTATTTTCCTTAGTTTGCATACAAAAGAAAATGAGTAAGATTACTACTTGTTTTCCAAGAGAATAATTTTTTGGAAAATATTTTCCGTTTTACCAAACACACCCTATATTTTGAGGATTTGAAGGTCAATTTGAGATCAGAATTGAGTAATTTTAGGAGTGTTGGACTCGTTGTTGAATGGATATTCAGATTTTGTAGGTTTGGTCGGGTTCTGAGATGGGGGCCCGGAGTTGACTTTTTGAGTTAACTTTTTGTTTTTCTATGATGATTGCAACTTTATTGTCCAGAATAGTTTCCTATGATTTTTATTTATGGTATAAAGTTAATGTGGCTAGATTAGAGATGTTCAGAGTTGGATATTAGCGGTAAAGGCTTACTAGCGGATTGAGTTAGCGTATTTTGATGTAAGTGTCTTGCCTAACTTTGTGTGGGAGAATTACCCCTTTAGATCGGTGTTGTTTTGTGTTAATTGTGGTACGTGAAGGCCGTGTACGCAAGGTGACGAGTGGATACACGGGCTAAATATGGTAATTGACTAGTTTAAGTTATATAGATTCTTTTCATGCCTTTAATTGAATTATCATAACATGTTATCTTCATCATCGTAAATCTATCCTTACATGATTCACATGACATTGTAAATACTTGTCTCATCTCTCACTTGTTATTTGCATTAACATGCTTAGTTGAAGTTACTATTTTCTCATTGCCTTGTTAGATACTTAACTGTGAGTTACCTTACCTAAAGTTGTTATTTCTTGGAATATCTTATTGTTAAGTTTTGGTGTTGAAGTTGTAAAAGTCGTGATCTCATTGAGACAACGTTGTAAATTGTTGAAATACCATTCGCATTGAGCTATTCACTTTCGATTGCTATTGTTGAGACTCTTGTACAGATTGTGGTTGAACCATTGGCTATTAATTGTGGAAATATTTTTGTAGTTGACTTCTTTTGCAAGTTGTAGTATTGGACACTTGAGGTTCGATTTGTGATACGTTGTGATATTGATACACATGCGGTGGTATAAGGATAGGGGTTGATACGCATGTGGTGAGATAAGGTGGGCTTGATGCGCGTGTTGCTAGTAGGGGAACTATTTGAAGCCACGCAGTGTGATAAGGTGCGCTAAAACGGGGGTAGCTATTTCAGGAAAAATGATTTTTAAAACTAAATACAAGGCCCCCGCGGTGATATTAGGAAAAATTGTGATTGTAGTTGTGAAATGAGATACGAGGCGGTACCTCGGACATGATTCTTGGTTCTATCTTTCATTTACATCATTTGTGTTTTGTTTGCATAGTTTCCTTGATGTTCTTATTATGTGTTTCCTCCCTTGATGCCTTTATTGCCTTAACATCCAGTGTAGCTTATCCTTTTGTAATTCTTCATTGTTTCATTCCTTGTTCCCATTATTATATTGTATCATACATGTTCAGCTTCTTTATTTATTCCAGTAGGTGTCTTGACCTGACCTCGTCACTATTCTACCGAGGTCAGGCTTGATACTTACTGGGTACCATTGTAATGTACTCAAATTACGCTTTTGCACATTTTTTTGTGCGGATCTAGGTACTTCCACACCAGTAAAGGCATCCATGAGTTGAGCTTGAATCAAAGACTTCAAGGTATATATGCCGACGTTCGCAGGTCTCGGAGTTACCCTTTATCTTAGCTTCTATTGTATACTCCTATTATAGATACTGATGTGTAGAGCATATAACTAGGTCTCACCAGATTTTGCGTGTTATCATCAGTTGTATTGTGGAGTCCTTCTTATGATAGTTGTTGGCTTAACTGGAGGTTTTACTAATATTTTCGTTAATTCTTCACGTATGTTAGACTTGCCTAGTCTTAGAGACTAGGTGCCATCATGACATCCTACAAAGGGAAATTGGGATCGTGACACTTACCCTAATCCAAATCGTGAAAATCCCCTTCAAAATCGCCCAAAACCGAGCTCTCTAACTCAAAATGTGATAAATTAACCAAAACACTCGAAATAGAGTACAAAAGTGGTCTGTCCAGGTATACACATCACGATCGCAGAGGAACCCTCGCGATCGCGAAGAAAAACTCATCCAGTTGCCCCTTTCCTCCCGAATGCTACAACCCAGTCGCAAACACGATGGCCAACTCAGCCACGCCTACGCGAATGCACCCCTTCTCCCGCGAACGTGAAGGCACTGCCTCTCCAAGCTATGCAAACACGACCCCAACTTCGCGAACGCGAAGAAAAAACTTGCCTGGCACCAAAATGACCTTCGCGAATGCGACTCCTTCTTTGCGATCGCAAAAAGAAAACCAGACATCAATAATCAGCAATCCAAAATAAGAGGAAATGATCTGAAACTCATCCGAAACACACTCGAGGCCCCTGGGACCCCGTCCAATAACACCAACCAATCCTAAAACATAACACGGACCTACTCGATGCCTCAAGTCACACCAAACATCATCAAAACTATGAATTGCACCTCAATTCAAGTATAATGAACTAATGAACTTTTAACTTCCAAAACTCATGTCGAACAATATCAAATCAACTCGAAATGAACTCAATTTTGCATGCAAGTCCTAAATGACACAACTGACCTATACCTACTCCCGAAACCGTAATCCGAACCCAATATGAAGAAAGTCAACCATCGGTCAAACCAATCAACCTTCCAAACCTTTGATTTTTCAACTTTCTCCAATTCAAGCCAAAACAACCTAGGAACTTCAAAATCGAAATATGGACATACACCTAAGTCTAAATTCACCATACAAAGCTATAGGAACTGTCAAAATACCATTCCGGGGTCGTCTGCACAAAAGTCAAATTCTGGTAAACTCTCACAACTTAAGCCTCCAACCCAAGGACTAAGTGTCCTAAAGCCATCCAAAACTCTTCCGAAACCAAACCAATCAACCCTGCAATTCATGTAACCACCAATACACATATATAAAATATCAAATAGGAAAAACAAGATTACTCAAAATTACAGGTCGAATCGTTACAAAATCATTATAGTTCCGATCACATGTCATGTGTTAAGGCTTCCATCATCAGCACGATCACCTAACTTTTTTGACTTTTGCTAAACTGGACAAGTGTTAGGCCCAATAACAAAGGAGGGGAAGGGTGTTGGGGGGAGGGGAGGGGGAGATTAATGTTCTCTTCAATTTTTGAGGCCCCAACACGAAAGGCATTGGACTAAGGGTGGAGGGTCCAACCATCCAACCACACTCCGCTATAGTAGTCATATACGGTTCATTTGTATGTAAAAGTGAAAAGAAGGTTATTGTACCAATCAGTACAGGTATGTTGTTTTCTTAGTGAGCGTTTGCAAATAAAAATTGAAAAATCCCAAAAAAAAAAGTGAAATTTTTTTTAAAGTTAAAATAGTATTTGAAAATTAGAGTTGTGTTTGGACATGAATATAATTTTGGGTTGTTTTTGAAGTTTTGTGAATGATCTGAGTGAAAATTTTGAAAACGGCTTTTTGGAATTTTTTAAATTTTTGAAAAATTTCAAAATGCATCTTCAAGTGAAAATTGAAAAATTTATGATCAGATGCTAATTTCAAAAAAAAGTGAGATTTTTTGAAAGAAATAAAAAATTTCTTATGTCCAAATGGGCTCTTAGTTTAAGCAATCCATAATTTGGAATCACAGGCTCTATTTTTATGTCTCTCTATATAAACTCACACATATCGTTCATTTGGAAATTATAACATACTGTCAATAAGCAACACAGATTGTCAAGAAACAGAATATGAAGACTACCTACAATGTCATCATCCTTACTCTAATTGGAATGTCTTAATATCCTCTCTTTCTAAGAAAATTGCTTTTGTAATCCTAAAGAAGCAATTAGAAGATTGATCTATCGGTCACATGTGGTAGTTGAGTCGTTGACTTCCCACATATGGAACAATTCAATCAATATAATTTCCATACAACCTAATTAAGCTGTTCCCACTGTAATTTCTACTATTTGATTCTTTCTTTCTATTTTTAGCAACAAGTGGTGTTACCGCAAGGTATGAAAGTGCAACAGAATTTAGTAGTATTTGACGAGGAAATAACCAAAGATGACAACTTGACAAGACTTAAGAGAGCTTCATTGGTTGGACGGATTTAACAAGTTTCTATACTAAGAGATTGATAGGTTCGACTAAAAATCTTCTTGTTTTTTTTTTTTCTTGATTTGAAAAACATTAAGAAAATCTCGATTTTGACATAAGAATCCTGAAATAGATAAATATGTAAAAAAGATCAATTTTATGAGTAAAGGGGGCGAATTGAGAAAGTTCCTTCCTCTTATTGTTTTCTTTTTTGTTTTCGCTATTTGAGACTACTAGTTCAACTTATTTCAATTTGCACCGAATATAGGGTTAAACACTTTCCATCAGGAAACTCTTTAACTAGTTGCTCTTTTCGTGTTACTTTTGCCACGAAATAAATCCTAATACTACTATTGTTATTACTTCTTTCATTAAAAACTAGCGCAAACTCACCGCATTGCGCGATATTTTACCATATATGTAAATATGCACGGACATCTTAAAGAGACGACTAAGTTAAATACTATATAGTATTTTTATATACATTTCAGATAACAAATCAAATATGTTCATGCACCTACATCACTAAACAATCGCTTCATTAATCACAATTATTACTTAAATCATTTGCTAACTAAACCGACTAAGATACACTCATTTAACAGTAAATAATATCATACGACACAACTAACTAATATTAGTACATTTATTATACAAATAGCACTTACTCAATATACATATTCACATTACGAATATACCCCCTCCAAACTCCATACTGGATACGTGTAAAAGGGATCAACCAATCAGAGATCTGAAAAAATATCCTCCAACGAAACACTTAACCGCAAAACCAACCCAATCCCCTCCAAACACCATAAAGCCTAATTAACTATAAAATAGAATCCTTCAATACTCGTATCAGAGGCGCCTAATCCCACTTTCAGAAGTGCCATACGCATTCTTTTATTTATTATATATATAAAAGATAACATTAACAAAGAGATTTCATCTAGACATTTTATAATATCATTCTCGAAATCACGAGAAGTTTCTTATTTTAGATCAGATTTTTTTCCCCTAATGAATCGCTGTTAGGTCATACTAACCTATCTCTGTACTGAAAGGAATAATTACAAGATAAACGACAATTGTAGATTAAAAAGAGGCCCACTTAATGAGCTTTATATTATATAATATTTTCTTCCATATTTCATCTTCTTAGGTCCTAAGAAGAGGAAGGCGAGGAGAAACGACACAAAGGCATAATGGACATCATATAAAGTAATGAGAAAAATGCAAGTGCCAACATTGTTGTAAGGTCTGACCTTCTAATAGTAAATTAATTAATACCACTCTGAAGGAAACGAATGGTCCTAGTTGATTGATGTTTTCGTGGCCACTTTAAAACCTTATTATTATCATTAATAATACTCCCTCCTCGGTTCCAACATGTGAACTTGCGTGACTGCGCATATAGTTTAAAAAAAAAAAAAAAAATTTTGAAATTTATGATCTTAATAAGTTAAAAAGGAGTTCAAAGTATTTCTGTGGTTATAAAAGTTTGTCATTAAGGTTAGAATTGAAAATTTAAATTAAATTATTTTCAAATCTAGAAATAAATTATTTTTTTAAAACTGATTAAGAAAAATAGTTTCACATAAATTGAAACAGAAGAAGTATAACATAAGTGTCTTTTTAATCTTTTCAAACATACAAATGTTTGAAAATAATACATATTGGGGTGCGTGATTATGACTTCCAAAAGTGCTTAACCCTCTCTTTTATGTATATGGGTTTAATTTAAGTGCATGCCGACATGTGTTTTTACACTTCTAGGTTAAGGTAACATACAACACTAACTTATTGTCTATAATAATTCTACTCTAATAACATATAAAATAAACGAAACAATTTGATACAATTAACTAAAATGCACCGATAGCGAAAAATAATTTAACTTTCAATTACAGAAGTTAAATCCTTTAAATGCTATCTCTCTTCCACCTTTATGTGCTTCCTATTTTCCATTAACACTGCCGTTCTCCTTTTAGATTTAAGATATATATACTTATGGAAGCATGTTAGACAGCATTTTATCAGGCTATGAATAAATGCTTATCGTAAGTATTCTATATAATTATTTTATAAGTGATTTAATTGTGAATATTGCTGCTAATACGTAGAAGTTAAATTTCTTTGATTTTTTATTAGGATTTGGAGTTTACAGGTAGACATTTCTCGAGCAAATACGTGATTGGGATGATAGAATGAAGATGAGTCAGCATATAGTTAATACCGGATACAAATATGATACCGGTGTTATATAAATTTCGAGAACATAAAGATCAGTTAAGTGAATTTGAAAGCAAGGTAGAGGTTAGAGAAAAAAACATTAAAGAAGCAGCGGTTCCGAAAAATTTCAATATTTATTCCCAACATTATGCATCCATCAAGAGGAGTTTTTATTCATCTTTAAGAGGGCGAGATTTGAGAATCTGGTATCCTCAGATTTAACTATAAATAGTAGCACATGTACTTTTTGTAAGGAAACAAAAAACAAGGATTACAAAGGCTATCTCTCTTTTTCTTAGTTTCCTAAGTTTATACAAACAAAAAAAAAAAAAAAAAGGTTATTATTGAAGCTTTCTTAGTTAACCTTGATTCCAGTGGAATCAATCTGAATTTTAAGTTTGTTCTTTCTTAAATTATCTTTATTTTGTTTCCTTTATTTTGTTACCTTACTAATCAGATCATCTTAATCCACAAGTCTATAAACCACGTATACAAATTTAACTGTACTTTTTTACGGTTAAAAAATTTGGCTCTGTTTGTGGGGAATATACAACCGCAAGAACCAATAAAAAGGATTTCGACGTCCCTCTCGTCATAAGAAGCAGAACGCGCCATCACCTACAGCCCTTTCCTCTGCCGGGGACTTCCACAGTGAATATGTACCCGGGCCCTGTACACATCGCCCGTCACACCCTCTTCTCGATTTTTTGGATGCACTCTCGCTTTAAGTAGCTGAAACCTTGCATTAACTTCCTGTGGCTAGTAGGGGGAACTTTAAAGTAATTGCGGATCCATTATCTACTCATTTTTTACTAATGTATTTTAAAAAATTTCTATTCTTGCAAGCATACTGTAGCTATGGCACACAATAATTTCAATAATTTGCTCATCGTTGTTGTGAACAACAATAACGAGCCGATGTACAACCGGTGCACAGTGGGTCGCAACAAGACGATTCAACTGGAGAAGCTCATTATGATGGTAATGAATCAACTTCAAGCCAGGTGAAAAAGAATGCTCGGCATGAGAGGATCCCCACTCTTGATGATCTCGATGATGAGCCGTAGCCAATACCATAAATGTTTTAAGAGCACAACAAGAGAAAGTTATGAACCATCTCTCAAGACATTATCGGATAATGATTGAGCTTCAAAAAGATATATTAGCGGCTTCAAACAATTTAAATGGTGGAATTCGAGCCCCTCCAGACGTGCCTATAAGTCAAACGGTTGTAGGAACCTGTAACATAGCTTCAAGAGGGGAGTTCAGATCCAACAATAACCAGGCAGGCGGTGCAGGCAATGGATCAGATTCCGGGAGCACCTCCTGTCCTAAAAGGCTCGGACTCAAAGAAGTACATATAGTTGTTGTTCAAACCAAGTGCGACTCCGAAGCTTACCCTAAAGAAGTCTAAGATGCCAAATATTTTAAAATATGATGGGACACCAGATCCACAAGAGCACATTATAACATACACCACTAGTGTAAAGGGAAACGATTTGGCTCCACATGAGATCGAATCAGTTTTGGTAAAGAAATTCGGGGAGACCTTAATGAAAGAGGCTTTAATGTGGTATTCTCTTTTACCTGAACATTCAATTGACTCTTTTGAAATGCTTGTAGATCCTTATATTAACGCTCACACTCGGGCAAGGAAAGTTTTAAGCTTGGAAAGCTGACATTTTCAGAATCGCTCAAGAAGATTCGTGGTTACTACAAGATTTCATGATCGGGTTCCAAAAAGAGAGAATGTTGTTACTGGCGGTACCAGATGAATGGATAGAAAAAGCATTTACCAAGGGCCTTAATCTTTTAAGCTCTGATGCCTCAAGGAAACTGAAGAAAAGCTTGTTGGAATTTCAAGCAACCACATGGGCTGATGTCCATAACTTATATGACTCAAAAATAGAATTGAAGATGATCACTTAAGTTTCCAAGTTTCTTTCAAGGTCCATAATCGTGATCGGAACCTAGAAAAGTAAAAACAATAACCTCGATGCAAATCGAAGGTCATCTAGTAGTCGTTTTTAATCATATGTGTCAAAAGAAAGACAAGGTCATGGAATTAGAGGTTATCGGTCGCGGGAAGGACCTGGACAGGATAGGAAGACTGACCGTGGATGAAGTAGCAGAACTTTGCAAGATAAAGAACCATCTGGGTTCCTGGATTCAAGCAATCCTAGGTTGTCTTATTACAATTTCATTATTAGCTTGGTGGAGTTAGTTTTTGTCATATGAAACATAAAGGAAGTAAGGTTCTCGTAATCAATTCGATTGGAACCCAATCAAAGAGATCCTAGCTTGCGGTGTGAATTTCATGGCACACATGGTCATAAAACTGCACGTACCATCGTGAAGAGGTAGCAATGTTGCTAAAAGGGGATCATCTTAGGCAATTCTTGAGTGATCGTGCTAAGAATAATTAGGGCAAATTCCGTAATGCAATGGAAACGGCAAAAACAATAGGGTCTCCTTGCCTCACTATCAACATGATTTTTGAAGGAGTTAAAGTGAATAGTGTGGCCTTTTCGGCTGCAAGGAAGAGAAAGATATCGGTCACTTATGGAATGTGGATCCATGAAGTACCAGAGGATGATGAAATTACTTTCAAATGAGGAAGATGCAAATAGTCTTATTTTACCACATAATTATGCTCTGGTAATATCTTTAAATATTTTAGATTTTAAAAGTAAACTTGGTGTTGGATGATCCAGGTAGTTCGGCCAGTATCATTCAACTAAGAGTCCTAGAGCAAGAGAAGCTGACTGAAAGCGTAGTTCCGGCAACAAAGCTTTTTCTGGATTCAATTTAACAAGTGTAACGACTCGATGAGAGATCGTGTTGCCTACTTACACTGAGGAGTCACAAAATCAACCTTATTTGAAGTTGTGGACAGAGATATTGGGTACAATGTGATTCTCGGTAGGCCATGGATTTATGATATGAAGGTTGTTCCATCAACTTAACCAGTTGCTAAAATTCCCAACACCAGATAGATCCAAGCAGATTAGAAGTGACCAGCCCGCTGCAAAGGAAATGAATGCAATTACTTTTTCCAATAGCAAGGTGAATGAAATCAATAAATAGCAATTACATATTCTAGTGCCAACTTCCAATTCAATCCCGATTGCAATTCTGGGGAAGATAGTTTTGAAGAGGAGACACCAGATATTTATCAGGTACCTAGATCTTTCAAGGTACCCGAGGATACATATGCAACAAGATCAACCGCAGAGGAAGTCGAACAAGTCATTTTGCTCAATGAGTTTCCGGAAAGAAAGGTTTACCTGGGGACGGGTTTAAGCCTCAAACTCAGATATACAATTATTTAATTTTTTTAAGCTAATGCTGATTGTTTTGCATGGTCTCATTTAAATATGACAGGTATTGCACTCGAAGTGGCAGTTCACAAGCTAAGCTTGTACCCCAATTTCCCTTCGGTAGAGCAGAAAAAACAACTAATAACCGAGGTCAGAAATAGGTTTGTGAAGGAGAAGGTAACGAGGTTACTTAATATCGGTTTAATACGAAAAGTTGAATATCCTGATTGCTTAGCTAATGTAGTGGTAGTATCAAAAAAGAACAATAGATTAATAATGTGTATTGATTTTAAGGATTTAAATAAGGCTTGCACTAAAGACTCTTTTCCATTGCCGGACATTGATCAAATGATTGATGCCATGACTTGGCATGAATTTATGAGTTTTCTTGACGCGTATTCCGGATATAATCAAATAAGGATGCATCCAGAGGATTAAAAAAACTTCATTTATTACTTATTTTGGTACTTATTGTTATAATGTGATGCCTTTTGGGCTTAAAAATACTGGAGCCACCTATCAGAGGCCCGTGAACAAGATATTTGTGCATCAATTTGAGAAAACTATGGAAGTTTATACTCTGAGATGTTGGTTAAGTCTCTTAATGCAGGGAATAACTTAGTCATTTGCAAGAAACATTTGACATATTAAGGAAGTACAATATGAAGTTTAACCAGGAGAAATGTGCTTTAGGAGTTGGGTTCGAAATAGTTCTCGGTTTCTTGATATCACAACAAGGAATTGATGTAAATCCGGACAAGGTTAATACCATAGAAGATATTCCTGATCAACTTAATAGAATAAAGGAAGTGCAAATGTTGACTAGAAGATTGGCAGCCCTTAGTAGGTTTATATCTAGGTCCTCAAAAAATTGTCACCGTTCTTTTCATTATTGAAAAAGAAGAATGACTTCGCATGGACACTGGAATACTAACAAGCATCGCAAAATTTGAAAAAAAATACTTGTCCGGTCCACCTTTGATGTCTAAACCAAAGGAAAGGGAGCAATTGTTAGTGTATTTGGCGTGTAAGAAATGGCGGTATGTGCAGTTCTAGTCCGGAAAGAAGAAGGTACATAATACCCTATTTATTATGTTAGTAAACTACAGTTAGATACGAAAACTCGATATCCGCATTTGAAAAAGTTGGCTTTGGCTCTCATAGTAGACTCTCGAAAGCTTAGACCATACTTTAGTGTCACCCTATAACCGTTGTGATGACTTTTCCCCGGCGGAACGTCCTTCACAAGTCTGAGTTATCAAGTCGATTGGCTAAATGGGAAGTAGAAATTTGTGGGTTCGATATTTAATATAAACCACGGATAGCAATTAAGTCACAAGTTTTGGCCGACTTTGTGGCTGATTTTAGTTTGGGAATGATGCCTCGAGCTGCAAAAGAAGCAGTTTTGGTGTTAGGGACTGTGTCCGAAGTTTAGAAGTTGTTTACGAATGGAGCATCTAATGTGTCTGGTCTGGGAATAGTAAGTATTAAGTACTCCTTCTGGAGAAATCCTAAAGCAGGCCATACGAACTATTCCTTTAACTAATAATAAAGTCGAGTATGAGGCTATGATGGGGACTAGGTTCCGAGGTGATTGAAGTAAAATGTGATTTCCAGCTAGTGGTCAATCAGATATATGGGATTTACGACGCTAAAGAAAAGCGTATGCAGCAATACGTAAACAATGTCCAAGTTTTGCTTTTCCGGTTCAAGGAATGGAAAATCATCCATATCCCAAGAGAGGAAAACGTAGAAGCTGATGTGTTAGCTAAATTGGGTTCATCAATGGAGTTAAAAGGCACAAATTCAGGTTCGATTGTGCAGTTGATACATTCAGTTCTAGATACGGATGGCTATTATGAAGCACATTCGACAAACTTAGTCTGAGGTTTGAGAAATGAATTTATTGATTATTTAAGACATGACAAATTGCCTAAGGATCCTAAAGCCTCCCAGCCACTCAAAACTAAGGCTGCTCGGTATTGGCTTGTTAATGGACGACTATATCGGAGATCCTTTCAGGATCCATTAGCTCTATACTTAGGTCCCGCGAAAGCTGATTATGTAAAAGAGGGAAGTTCTTGAAGAAGTTTGAGGCAAATTCTTTAGTGCTAAAGTTAATGAGAGTTGATTATTATGTGTCCCAATCGAGCAAGATACTAAATCATTTGTTCAGAAGTTTGATAAATGTCAACGTTATGCTTAGTTAGTACAGCAACAGACAGAACTTATGCATTCAGTTGTGCCACTGTGTCCATTTATGAAATGGGGGATGGATATAGTTGGACCTTTGCCTCAAGGACCCGAACAGGTAAAATTCTTTTGATTATGAATAATTATTTCTGTAAATGGGTTGAAACATGTACTTTCAAGAAGATTTGAGAACGAGAGGTGATAGATTTCATTTGGTAACATAGTATTGTCGTAGACTGCTGAAATCGGGGGAACATATCGTGAACTTAAAAGTTTCATTGTTATGGATCACTTCAAGCTGAGACAGTGGACTGTACATCCAGCCAAGTAGAGATAAGAAGTTCGAGTTAGCCACATATATTGACAGTTTGGTTATTTGGCAAATGGAATTTTCTTACGTGTTCAAATGTACTTTTAAAAATAGAAGGAATAAATGAAAAACTCTTTTATTTCTATTTAGCTCTTATTTCTTGTCAAAAAATCTTGGTATTTCCTGTACTTGAATGCTATGAAAGAATCAAATATAAGTGCCGGAATAAACAGGAGAAGTCTTCTTCAAGAGCACTATAAATATAAGGGCCCTCTCTAATGAAACCTTTTTAGTTAAAGGTTAAAATCCGGAATATGAAATTCCTACAATTTCCATTAATAAAATCAACTGGATGGGGAATTTTTTGGACTTTATTAATAGAAAATCATGGATCAAAGGATATCTTTGGCTAATTTAAAAATTCTGAGAAGCTAAGGAAAAAATATTTTTCATTTCAAAGTTCCGGGCCCAAAAGAGAGACTAGAATAGATACAAGAGTTGTTAAAAAATAACTCTAAAAGATAAATAAATCTACTTTATCAGTGGAGGATGAGTGTTAGGAAGCTTCTAAGGTTGGAGCATTCCCCGGGCCTGCATCTTACGGAGCGAAGGTTGCTCATCTTCGTGCTCAACATCTTTACCTTCTTCTTCAAACTCTAAGGATTCAGAGCAAGTTTCTAAAGAGCTTGAAGCAGCAGGTCGCGTAGGTATATTCTCGAAGGAGGTAGTTTCCAAAGCACGAGCCTCAGCAATGTAGTCATCTATATATCTCAATACCAATTTTGGCATCCTCCAAAGTCTTCCTTCGCAATGATGTAAACATCATGTGTCTTCTCAAGCACGAAGGAATCTTCTTGAGCTCGAATCTAGCTCGGAGTTCTTGGATCTTCAATTGCAGCCATTCGTTCTCAACCTTTAGAATCTTGTAGGTCCCGCCCGGGTCAGAATTAGTTTTTGTGTGTTCCCGATTTTGTTTAATGACTTTCGGAGCCTTTACTCCATTTTGGCCGGTTTCTCTTCGGGCATAGTATCTTCCTCAATTTTAGAGCCCAAGTTAGCTTCCAAGGTTCTGATCCTTTCCATGAAAGCAGACTCACGCTTAACAGCCGATGTCACAACGTCCTGCAACTGTTGATACCCAATTTTGCGCTTATTTTGATAAATATCCTATGTACTTTCAAAATATCATTTATGCATCATCACCAATTTACAAGAGTCATATAAGGACTTTCAGTAATTTTTCATAATTTTTAAGGCTTTATAATTGTTTTTTCTTGCATATAAATTTTTGTGATGATTTAATCATCCAAATTTATTATTTACACCCACATGTATGTTTTATAATATTTTACTTCATTTTCTGTAATTATATTTGCATTAATATGCTAATTACACATTTTTGCAATAATATCCTACAATTTGCAATTAATTTTATTTAGAGTTAAAAAACCTTTTTATATGTTTACAATTTTCAGCTATTATTTTAAAGTACTTATTTGCTTAAATAATATTTTTTATACTTATATAACTCTTTTGTTAATTTATTTTTCCTAATTTCTTTATTTTAATATCTGGCGCAAAAGCATGCCAAATTACGGACCAAGGCTAGCCCAAAATCATTAGCCTAATAGCTCCCAGCCCTAGACTAAACAATCCTTCTCTATACTCGGTCGGGACACATTTTATGAGCTGCCCCATCTCTCTTTTAATCTTGGCCGTTGATCTCAAATGATCAAAGGGCCATAAGCCATCACTATCTTTAATTAACCAAACTCACCCGACCCACTTTTCTTTGAGACGCCGCCCCAAACGCCCTTACTCTCCTATTCTTTCTTTTGTGGAACCCTAGCCGCCTCTCCCTTGAATACCTCTCCTAATCCCATTGATAATGAGATTCCACCATTATTTGCTTACCATATCTATGTTTCTCTGCTACTCTTCCTAGTGTGTGACTTTGTTCAGCATGCTACATCCTATCCCTTTATTGAAAAATCGCTCACTTATGAACTTATGTTGTTTTGTGTGCAAAATTTGCCCTGTTGAAAATAAGCCCTGCTGATTCTCCCAGTTCTCATGTTCTTGACTTAATCAATCCTGTCACTTTTGCTTCTGAAATGCTAGTATGTTTCATGTGACTCCTACTAGCTGTCATATAATCTTGTCTCTATGTGGCATTGATTCAGAGATGTTTAATTGATTTTCATGTGTGCTTCATTATCTTATTTGGTTAAGTGGTCAATCTGTAATTATTGGTCTTGGTATGAGTTCATGTATGGCCTTAGGTTGTGCAAGTGGACGCGCTCTCCTATTTGAGATATGTATGGATCGGGGCCAGCTATTCGTATTAAAGAAAGCCTGTCAAAGACCCAAGCAACACTGGGTTGCTTTCGTTTGGGCCTGTTCCCAGGCTTGCAGTTGTTCCTTTATGTAATGTTTGTACTCGTGCTCATTATCTGGGCTTGTAATAATTTGTAAACAAACAATTGGGGTGTTAATGAAATTGGGGGAAACGGGTATACTCTATTCTCGTATGAAAGGGTAAAAAACATGCCTATAGGGTCTAAATGTTTTGTTTGCTATCTCGTTTTACATGCTCTATTTCTGTACACTGATAGAAAGCATACCTATAGGAACCCAAGCACTTCACTCGCTCAACATGTTCTATTCCTATAACTATTAGAAAACAGGCCTATAAGAATCTAAGCACTTCGTTTGTTCACATGCTCCACTTCTATACGCTATTAGATAGTGTGCCTATAGGATTCGAACATCATTGGTTATTTGCTCAATTTGCTCTATTGCCATGTGTTTGATATCATGCCTATAGGATCGTGTTAAATAATAAAGACCTTCTCCTATTGATACTCATGTAGATACCATGACTGTAGGGTTAAATAATTAATCGGCTGCTTTCTTTTACTTTTACACTACACGCCTAGAAAATATCCCTATAAGTATAAAGTGTTGTAAAACTAACTCCAATCGTCAACCGTTAGAAATCCTGCTTATAAGATGCTATTACTCGTCTTAGACAGCGTTTTTATAAGATCAGCATTGTTAATCTTGGGCTTTCGAACAGCCTTATTACCTCACTGGATGAACATTTAGATATCCTGCCTATAGGATTGTAATACTTTTAATCTACAACTCTGTTAGCCTAAAGTTGTAACGTCGCCTGTACACTGCTGGAAATCAGAATCACATAGAAGTTATGCCTATAGGACTTAACGACTCAAATACGTCTTAATTCAGAAACTGTCTACTACATAGCCTGAAATCTATTTGCATGCCTTAGTTGCTATGTGTGGAGGCTAACATGAGCCACTCATTGTTATTATATGCAGTCCTATTTTTGTTTTGAATGTGCAATTAGTTTTATTATTTTGAGCAATCCAAGTATAGTCTAGAACCACCTAAATAGTATGTCCAAAGCCTCCTAGACCATAGGCATGGGACGGGTAGTGCATGCATAAGATCGACCTAGATTTGAATAAGAGAGCCTTTAACTAACAACCTTAACGTAGTAATCGAGTAGCAGGAGATGATAGTCTGTGCCCGCTGAATAGCAACCCTACCCTAAGCGAGTTGCGAAGTATTATTTATGTTGCACGAGATGATCCTTTAGACTAAAAAACTTAGGACCCCCTTCCCTTTATATGCTTGATGTTCACACTTAGTCATTAAATATAAACAGATGCAGTTGTGCCCTGTAACCTCTAAGACTTGTACTGATTTAGTTTAAATCTTATGTTGTTTTCCTTACACTTATTATAATAGACCTTCAAACTTCCATATCTTTTTTATGACCATTTAGCTTAATTATAACTCAAAGATCCACGTAGCATAAACTTCGGTCGGGGCCCACTGTTGTGGACCTCGAAGAGTGCCCAACACCTTCTCTTTGAGGTAATTTGTGTCCTTACTCGATCTTTAGTGATGTAGACTAATCAAACAGAGTTATTTGCAAATAGGTGTCCTAACGCACCTTAAAAATCGTTAGGTGGAGACTCTCCTCTTTTAATACCTTTAAAAGAGTTGTCACATATCGAAACTCGCTTTCGCGAGAAAACAGGGGGCGACAGCAACTCTACTATTTGCCCTTTAGTTCGACAAGTTCAGCGTGTAAATGAGTGGCTTCCTGACTATGAGCACTTTTTTCTTGCTCCAACCAGGCCTCGAGCTCTTCCATTTATATAAGTTTGGCCTCTAAAGACAGAAGGCACTCAACAAGTTGGTCTCGCTCAAACTGAAGTGCTTCCTACTCTATTATCATCCTTTGGAAACCCTCAATAGAAAGAAGGTTATCCTGTAAGGTTAATTTTAAAACTATCAGAAACGTAGATGAAAAATAAGAATAAATAAGGGGAGAGGAAGACAAAAGGTACCTGAGCAGAAAGATGTATGTCGTTGTCGATTAGACATTTAGTAGAAAGAACATTCATTTTCCTCTAATATTTCTCCGTAGATAGAGGTATCAAATAATTGTGTACCCTAATCGATTTAGAGAGAATGTGGCATTCATCCAGAACTGCAATGATAACACTACGTTTACCATTAGGTCCCGGATTAAAGCTGGAAAGACATTTTCTATGTTTCCATGGTCAGGTGACCTAGGGGAACAAACACCATGCTCTCAATCAGTGGTGACGGGGGGTGGAGCAGAGGATGATGGTAGGAGTAGAAGTTGGGAAACCACTTGGAGTAGTGCCCTTCTGGCCATTAGCAACAACCGGAGCCCGGAAAGGAGAGTCAGTTGTTTCGGCCAATTTAGACTGTTGAAAGAGTCTCTCCACTTCCTCCGAATGAACTATTAGAGCTATTCTGCTTCTTTTTCTTATTTGAAGAGAAACCATTTCAGAATCATCCTTGATTTCTTCCACATCAAGGGCCATAGTGTCCGATCCTTCAGAAATTTCCTCTGTAATTGGGGGCTGCACTTTCGCCTAAGCTTTAGAGGAGTGCTTTCTTTTAGCCTTCTTCCCCTTGGGCCGGGAATTGGAGGATGGTGCAGCTTCACCAGAAGCAAGAGCCGCATCATGAGCCCTTTTACGGTTAAAGATTTCTTGAAGCTATTATTGGGCCACCTACTGGTCAAGCAAAACATTGACGACTGGGCATGTAGATGACCCCTTAGGAAGGCATGAGGTTGCAACATAAAGGTAAAAGACAACAGTTTATTATCTAATAAAGTCATGAATTAACAGAAAGGAAAGATGATATATTCACCATGGTGCACTTCCAGTTTTTCCGTATTGAATTTTCTTTCCACGTGCGGAGTTCCAGAGTGGAAGTGTCCGAAATTTTCTGAACCCATTGGGTTAGGCTTTCCAATACTAGGGAACCAAGTGAGTAGCTAAAACATAAAGAATAAGAGTTCAAGAAGATTAAAAAAAATCCTTTCAAAATGCTAAAGAAAAAATAGACATTTAAGAGAACATACAAGTATAGTTCTAAGTTTCAGGAATTGGGGATGTCGATGATGATATAATGTTCCCAGGAGCGATGAAAACAAACGTCTCCAACAACCACGATCGTTGTCATCATCCATGATAGTGATGATGGCATTATGACCACATTTACTGAGATTGATCACACCCTTCAAAAGATCTTGGGAGCATAAAGGCGGATCAGGTGTGCAAGGGTGAGATCTTCTTGTGCCCGGGAGCAGAGATACTGGAGATATGCTACCGTACGCCATATTGCCAAACCCACTTGAGCCAAACAAACTTGGTAGCTCCGGCAAGACACAAGAATGATAGGGTCATTTACCTTACCAAGCACGAGGGTAAAAGGGTATGTATAATCAAAAACATACCCTCGTTTGCTGAAAGTTACCCTCTCCACTTCGAGGAGGGCCAAAACCTCAATATTTTTCCAAAAACAATCCTCTTCACAACAGGAATGTTGGTCGGGCAATAGACGAAGGATATTTGCCAACCGCGCTATCTCTGTCATTGTCAGGGTTAGAGAAGGATTTTGCACCTGGAGATCCTTGTTAAAGGACCATTGTTTCGGAATGATTGTATTTGTTGTGGGAGGCTCAGCATTGGAACTTTTGGGTTTGGTTTTCTTGGATGGTCCTCCACCAATGCAAGTCCTGGTGCCGTTGATTGAATCAAGAGATAAAGTCATAACAAGATCGTACTGTTTAGCAGCAAAAGATGAGTTATCGTAGATGGAAACAGTAGAAGACATGGTGGCAGAAATAGTGAAATTGCTATTAAAACTCAAAAGTTTTGCTGAGAAAAGGGAGTTTTAGAGAGTTCAAGGATTTGTTAAAGAGATTCGAAAAAGAGTAAAGTAAAAATTGTTGAGAAGGGTAAGTTTATAGGCGATTCAGTAAAGCCATAATTATCTTGGTAACTGGCTATAATTTTCATTAAATCATGGGAGATAGGTGTTAAGCTCATTAAATGCAAAGAGATGTGCGTCCTTTCAAGTGTCAGAAGCCATTCGAGAACTTTTCTGTCAAGAAAATGTAAGGTCTTATTTACTTCACGATCACATCAAGTTGAGTCACCGGAAAGTAGGAGGACTATCTATATTGGGTAAAATTTAGAGTTTATCGGTGGATATTTCTCGAGCAGATACGTGGCAGTGATGACAAAGTGGAAATGAGTCAGCAGATAGTTAATACAGGATACCGATATGATACTAGTATTGTACAAATTTCGAGAACATAAAGATCAGGGAAGTGAATTTGAAAGCAAGGTGTTGGTTGGAGAAAGCACCATTAAAGGAGAAGCCATTACAAAATATCTCAGCATTTATTCCCAATACGTTATGCAACCATTAAGAGGGGTTTTTATTTATCTTTAAGAGGGCGAGTGTAACGACCCAAAATCCCCAACCATGGGGTCATGATGGCGCCTAACATCCACTTTCTAGGGAAGCCAACATTAGCAAAACAACTAAATAAATTTAACAACTAAACATACATTAATAATAATAAACTGGTGAAATCGCATAATTTTATAATAGATGTACCACCATGACTGTCTAAGATTATCCCCAGAATCTGGTGTCGCAAGTACATTTGCCATTAACAATGCTCAATACAAGTCTGAAATGAAAAATACAATATTGTCTAGCTCAACAAACATTAGAAAAGAGAGGAAGGGGACTCCAGGGTCTGCGAATGCCAAGCAACAGCACCTCGAGTCTCCTGAGAAAGGTCCGAGCAACCACCTCTGAACGTTACTAAGACCAATACCAGAATTTGTAAAAGAAGTATAAAAGTGTAATATGAGCACAACCAACCTCATATACTCAGTAAGTATCGATCCTAACCTCGATAAAGTAGTGACGAGGCTATGACAAGACACTTACTGTAAGCTTGTACGAGTAATAAGCAGAGAAATAATAACAATATAGAGAAACGAATAATTATACAACGAACGGTATAAAGAAGTAGATAACAGAGGGCCACAGAATCACATCACAACCTCATAGCACAACACGGTAGTGGAGCATAACAACCAAGAACAACTACATAATCTCCTTTCTATCGCAGCGCGCAACCCAATCCCAAATATCAATAATAATACGGTTGTGGCCCGCTGATCATGTCCAATTCACACCCAATTAACGAGTATGAAACGGCCGTTGCAATGATAAACCCAACGCAAGTCGAGGTCGAATCCACAGAGAGTTTAGATCGATGCCAAGGTAAACACTTAAGAAAAGAACTTGAAATAACTAGATTTATCTTTCAAACAACTGCGAGAAAATTGTTATATAATTTGACTTCAAAGAAACTAAACTAACTAGTAAGAACCTAGTGAATCAAAATTTTTTGGTGTTTATATCAAATAACGGAAAAGCCTAGGGATACAACTTTCACCTAGGAGTAAATCTAATAGGTAGAGTAAATCTATGCTTATTGGGTAGATCGGGGTGTGTTATGACTCTCAATTCTCAAGTACCTACTCAATACCTCTCGGTGAAAGAGTGAATATGACCAAATTGGCTTTCTCAATACCAAATGGGTAGCAATCTAAACAATTGATATGAGTCCAAATGGGATTATCCCTATCTAATATGATTCCAAGTGGGATTATCCCTTTCTATAATTCAAATCCTTTAATCAAATTAATCAAAACTTCAATTAGTTCAGTTTCTTGTTAGCCAAGTTTTCCTAGACTAGGTTCCTCTTTCTCAAGTAGGAACTAAGTCAAATAGGCATGAATCAATGTTTGCAGCCATTAATTCTAGATATAAAGTATAAACAAGGCTAAATGACATAGATGTCAATAACAAGCATTAATAAAATACCCATAAGTTTTACACTCTAGGGTTTGGTCACAACCTTAGATAAAAATCTAGCTAATCGAACCGGAAAATCGCACCAAACAGAAAAGTCAAACCAAACCGATTAAAAAATCCCACTAGGTTTAGTTTGATTTGGTTTGGTATTGAGAAAAAAACACGAACCAAACTGACATATAAATATATAATTTTTATATATACTTATAAGACTTTTTGTGGAATTTTCTATTAAAAAAAATGTATTGAAATATTTGGGATCCTCTCATGGGATGTAATGTTTCGTAGAATTATGAAGTGCATTTATTTTATTTACTTTAAATAATGATCTGTATCACTTTCCTATCAAGTGCTATTGAAATGTGTGAATCATCTCTTTGTTCTTCCATATTCATATATCAAGATTTCTTATATCTTTTTTGAATTTGAAATGGTATTTTGATAATTTAGAAGTAAATAGAACATATAATTATTTTGGTATCATATTGATTTTTATGTTTAATTATTAAATTCAATTAACCTCGAAAGCGTACATCAACGAAAAAAATATTGCTAGGCTACTAACAAAATAACTATCATGTGTTACTAAAATAATTCTCCCATAAGAATAGTTTAATAGATCATATGTTTGTCAATTTTATCAATTCTTACTAAAACATATGCTCGCTTATCAAAACTCTATCTATAACATTAACAAAGTAAGACTGAAATAATATTCATATAACAAAAAATCCGACAAAATCGAAAAACCAAACAAAACCAAATCAATCCAAACTGTTATAGTTGGTTCGGTTTGGTTTTGATACAAGTTGAACCAACCAGGCCCATGTACACCCTACTCAAAGGCATGGAAATAGACAAAGAAGAAGCAATTGAAGACAAAAAGCTAGAATTAAAGAGTAAAACTAATGGGTCTTCTCTAATTTTAGTCACCAATTTTCCAAAATAGCTAAGACTAACCGCTACCAGCTCCTATAGTGCAAAATTTGCCCGACAAAAAATGTTTCTCATCTTTTATAGTGCTATTAAATTCTCTGACAAAAATGTCATTCGTGAGGTTCTACGGTAGTACAATTTGGCTGCGGTCCGCACTTGCATCTGGTGCTCTTGCAGTAGGAGGGATTCTGAAACTGCACATTAACTCTATGGCAGCACTTCACCTTCTGCGGCCGCACAATTTGGCTGTGGAATGTGCTTCAAAGAGGCTTCAGATTTGGTCTTTTGCATCTTCTCTAATCGTTTCAAACTTGTTAGTGCGAGCAGCTTCTACGGCCGCACAATTTGGTGTTGCGGACCACACTTTTGTTGAGGGCCTTTGAATCTTCAATGGTTAGTCTGTGGCCACACTATTTGCATCTGTGGCTGCAGAATAAGTTCTAGGGATTGCACATTTCTTTGCACTTCTCCTCTTTGGCTATTTGAGCTGGGACATCTCCTTTTTGAGTTAGATTTCCATTGAGCTCACATCCTCCAGCAAGCCTACAAATCACACATTTTCACTAGATTTGGAAAAAAAAAAGTTACTATTTTCGGACTAAAACTAAAGCAAGAAGGTACTAATAAGTGGCTAAAATCTACAGTTATCACCTGCAACCCAATCCTCTCTCTCTCTCTCTCTCTCTCTCTCTCTATATATATATATATATATATATATATATATATATATATATATATATA
>MCJB01022727.1:97482-137782 GCA_002018475.1 Nicotiana obtusifolia | reverse complement strand
ATATATATATATATAACAATACCGTTGCAGCTCTATCACGACCTAAATCGATGGGCTGCGACGGGCACCCGCTGCCTTACCCAACCGAGTACCAATGTAATGTATCCTTCTTATCATACTATCATGGGTAAATGGACTAGAAGGGCCGTCATGATATAACCAGAATAAAACATAAGGGAATACCCGATATAGAACGACCCAACATGGAATGCAAACTTATACATGTGACATACTGACCCATAAGACCAAAATGATCACTTGTACACTCAAAACATAGGCCGACAAGGCCATATAGTCTTTCACATACATGACATCTGTCTACAAGCCTCTAAGAGTACATAAACGTCATAAAGGCCGGGACAAGGCCCCTCCATACAAATTAATGCATGTCCAAAGCATACTGACCAAATAGGCAACTACGGAGCAAGTGGAGTGCACCAACACCTTTCGCTGAGCTGATAGCCTACTAAGAGGATTGTCAACCTGTCTATCAAGACCTGCGGGAATGAAACACAGCGTCCCAGTCAAAAGGAACATCAGTACAAATAAAGTATCGAGTATGTAAGGCATGAAAAGCAGTATATAAAAGACATAAATGAAACGTGGAGTAAAGGACTCAACCTGTAAGTCTGAGTAGCTCAGTGAATCATGAAACCTTTATAGTGTCATGTATATGTGTATAAATGTCATATCATGAATAGGTATATGCGTAGATAACATCTTCAAGCCTCTGAGGGCATCCCATCTTATAATATCGGCCTCAGTGGGCGAAATCATCAACGTATACCAGCTGATCAGGTGGTGGTGCGTATATAACGCCATAATCTTTCCCCATTTATATATATATATATATATATATATATATATATATATATATATATATACACGTATATAATGTCATCTGGTCATGGGTCAATGTAGATGTATACATGAATTCACTGCATACATAAGTTAGTAAGATCTCTCGGAAAGTAATAAGACCAATAGGCCTTCGGTTAATATCATGAAATAAACTTTATCAGCTTACGTATTTTCTGAGACCCATGAATTGAAGATATAATAATAGGACGCATGGGGAATTAAGAACACAGGCATCCCTAGTACTTCTAAGAATAGAGTCATTTGTAAAAGTTGCGTGTTTGCTCGTTTCATTTGTATCATATGGATCATGCCAAATGGGAAGAAGGAATAGACTTAATATAAATTATCACAGTCTGTCCAATGACCACGTTGAACGCGTCTCGTCGCACTTTAATCTACAACAGCGATAATAATACTATCATTAAGCTTCAAATAATGCAACTATTGAACAACAAATGACAAGCTTAGTTTATATTAAAACGGACAGCATCTCCCCTGTTTTCCTTGCTTTCTGAAGTCCATCAAAACAACAAGAACACATACAACCTTCAACTATATACCTTCAGCACCAAAACACACCCAACAGCCCAACAACACCAATCAATCTACACAACAACAATTGCACAAATGTCACCAACGAAACTACTATTTAACACGACTAGCAGCAAGCTTGGATTGGAACCAAACCCAACTCTTTTTCCCATCTCCTCTATACTTACAACACCATCAACAGATGACATTCCAACCTTATATCCATCATAAAAGTAACATCAAACAACCCAACAAGATATAACAACAACATGGACAACTTCTAGGTATTTTGTGGCTGTTTCTTCTCCTATTTATAACATGATCAACATAATCAACATATTGACAAGCATAACAACAATAAAAAAATTATGACCAAGCAATTCCCCATGATTTCCAGCCATATGAAGTCATTTACACAACTCCAAAATAGTCTAATAAGAGACAACAACCTCTTATACAATTTCAAGTTCTATCTTGTAATTCTTCATCCAAATAACTTAACCAACACATAGATAAGCTTAAGACCACTAAATAGGATGTTATACATACCTTAAATAATAAGAACAAACTGGAACCAAAGCTTCCATTAGCTTACAAGCACCCTTAAATACATCACAATACCATAGAGACTCTCTTCTTCACTTAGGCTATCTTTTGAGGCTAGGTTTAGGTAAATCCACCCTGGATTCGACTTGGAACCTTGGAGGACTGTTAGGGAAGTATTGAGTGAGTTTGGAAACTATCCTTGGTCTAAAATGACAAAAAATGAGCCGTCCAACCCATTTAAAATGTTCAAGGGTCGTCCACCGCCTAAGTGGGTCCCATTGGGAGCTGCTTGTACGGTCTCTCAAAAACGTGAATATCTCTCTACTCGGATGTCGTATCGACGAATGGTTTAATGAGTTAGAAACTAGACTCATAGATATTCAATTTTATAGTTGGATCGTCCCATAATTCCAAGAATATTGGGAGAAAAGCTCAGCTACATTTGACCTAATTTTCAGCACATTTATGGATCTAACTTGTGATGACCTTTGCCAACTTTTGTTCCACAACTCGCTTGACTTCAAAACGTAATACACGACTATCATACGACTAAAATAACTCATAACATAACCTCCTTATCATGTTAAGCACCCTAGTATCACCCCCAAAAGTACATGTTATAACATTTCCAACTTGTCGACATTCGATGAAACTTATTTTCTTCAATTTGTTTAGCTTCAAAGCCTTTCAACCCTCTTGGTACTTGTTATCCATGATGTTAAAGATTTGTAACCTCTAAGGTAACATTATTAACTTACTTTATGTACTTTCGAAGACGATCTCATTTTTGAGCTTACATCAGTTGACTTAAGACGTACTCTCGCATACAAAAACATGGGGTATAACACGCGCACAACCTGATCCAATATATATAACACAACGAAATGCGATTAATCCCACAACATAACATAAAACGAAACCGAAACGCATAATTCGCCAAGACAATCTGCTATGACATATTAGAGTGAACTACAGAACAAGTAAAGGCAATAAGGCAAGAAAAGGCATGAGACAGGTAAAAGCATTGATCTAATAACATGTGAGAGCACGTAACAAATAAAGGCGTATAATAATTAAAAGTATGAAATAAGCAAGAACAAGTAATAGTTTAAGACATGTACCAAGTGAAGACACATATATTAAGTAAAGCATGTATCAAATTTGAGCACCTAACAAGTAAAAACATGAAATATGTAAAGACAAGGTATAGTTAAAGACGTAAAATAAAGTAATACATCCCGCATGCTTAAACCCATGACAACACATAAACACTCGCCACTTTCCATATAGGACGTCCCCACACATAGATCATGTAGCAAATATATCAATCATCTCTTAATTCCCATAAATCAAAGTTAACCTCGATCCTTACCTCATTCAGGAACAAGATCAATAACTCAACACAGTTTTTATTTAGAACAAGCCTCCAAACCACCCGAATCTAGTCAATTATTGCTCAAACAAGTCAAACCAAGCTTTAGAAACTACCCACGTATGAAGAAGGTTCGATCTTTAACATAATTGGAGAAGTTAACAAAATGTCAACCCGGGCCCACGTGGTCGAAATTCAAAATTAAGACCAAATCCCGATTACTCATTCACCCGCAAGTCAAATATGTGATTTTTTTCGAGATCTAACCTTAACTTGAGGTCTAAATCTTAATTTTACAAAATTCTTAGTTTCTACCCAAAACCCCAAATTCTACTCTATGACATCATAGATTTGATAGTAAAAATTCATGGAAAAGAATTATAAATTGAATGAAAACAAGTAAAAATTACTAACCCAAGAAGTTGGGAAGAAATTGCTCTTTAAAAATTACCTCTATGGAATCTTGTCTCAAAAATGGTGGAAAATGAGTTAAGTCCCGAAATCCTAATCGTTTACCTAATTGCAGATGTTGCAATTGCGAACTCTTGTTCATAATTGAGATGCTCACAAAAGCGAAACACTAACAAATACGATCAGGGTCTAATCCTCCCAAATGTCATAAATGCGACTAGTCCTTCGCATTTGTGAAGGTTCAACCCATCGTAAAAGCGAAGTTGTCCTAGCACTCACCAGTGTCGCAATTGCGATCAATGACTCGCATTTGCCATACCCGAGCACCTTACAAAAGCGAGCAAACTTCTCAAAAGTAAAGATGCCCAGTTCCTCCCAACTTGGCAAATGCGAGCAAGCACTCGCAAATGCCACAGATCCTCGCAAATACGAGATCTACAACCCAGAAAACACAACAGTTATTCCAAATAAGTCCACAACCTATTCGAAACTCACACGAGACCCTGGGGTTCTAATATAAACATTCACACAAGTATATTACCATCATACAAACTCGCTTGTAAACTCAAATCATTACAATAACATCTAAAGTCAAGAATCGATCACAAAAACTCAAGATTTTCAAAGTTCAACTCAAATTTCTAATTTTCTACACAATGCGCTGAAACGGTTTCGGGTCACTTAGAACCCCAACCAAATATGCGTACAAGTCCAAAATCATCATATGAACCTTACGGAATTGTCAAAAGACTGATCTGGGGTCGCTTACCAATAATATTAACGGTGGTCAACTCTAGTCACTTTAAAAGTAAAAATCCATATTTTCTTTTATTAAAATCACATTTAGACTTTTTGAATATCGACACAGACCATGCAGGCAAGTAACAAATCATCAAATAAAGCTATGAAAGGTCTCGAAACCTAAAAAAAGGAGCTAGTAATAAAAACAACCTATCAGGTCGTTACATCCTCCACCTTTAAAAACGTCTGCCCTCGAACGGACGCAAAAATATCCCTGGAATGGCAAAAAGATGGGGTTATCTACTTCTCATGTCGGACTCGGACTCCCAGGTAGCCTCCTCAGTTGGCTGACCTCTTCAATGCAACTTCACGAAAGGAATATCTTTAGATGTCAACTTCCGAACCTGCCGGTCTAGAATAGCCACCGGCTCTTCCTCAAAGGTCAATCTCTCATCAAGTTGTGTCGTGCTGAAGTCTAAAACATGTGAACTATCCTCATGGTACTTCTGAAGCATGGAAATGTGAAATACCGGATATACCCTTTCCATGTAGGAGGCAATGCAAGCCTATAAGCAACCTCCCCAACTTTCTCCATCATCTTAAACGGGCGAATAAAGCTCGGACTCAACTTGCCCTTCTTCTCAAATCGCATCACGCCTTTCATAGGAGAACCTCGGAGAAGAACCTTCTCACCCTCCATGTAGGCCACATCGCGTACTTTCATATTAGCATAACTCGTTTGCCTGTATGTGCTATACGAAGCTGCTCCTGAATGAATTTCACCTTCTCCAAATAATCACGAACTAAATCTTTGCCCAACAATCTAGCCTCACCAGGCTCAAACCAACCAATTGGAGAACAACATCGCCTCCCATATATGGCCTCGTACGGAGCCATCTGGATACTCGACTGATAGTTGTTGTTCTAGGCAAACTCTGCTAGAGGTAGAAACTAGTCCCACTGTCCTTCGAAGTCAATAGTGCATGCCCTCAACATATCCTCTAAGATCTCCGCTCGGACTGCTCGTCCATCTGAGAGTGAAATGCAGTACTCAACTCAACCTACGCGCCTAATTCATGCTATAGAGCTCTCCAAAATTCTGAAGTGAACTACTTTCCATGGTTTGAAATGATAGAAATGGGCATACCGTGCAGGCGAATAATCTCCCGGATGTAAATCTAAGCTAACCACTATGAGGAGTAGGAAGTAATCACCGAAATAAAATGAGCGACCTTGGTCAACCGGTCCATAATGACCCAAAAATTCATCAGACTTCCTCAAGGTCCGTGGTAACCCTACCACAAAGTTCATAGTGATGCGCTCCCACTTAAACTCTTGTATCACCAACTTCTGAGTCAAACCACCGGGTTTCTGATGTTCATACTTCATATGTTGACAATTCAAACACCGAGAGATATGTCTAACAATGTCTTTCTTCATCTTTCACCACAAATAATGCTGCTTCAAGTCAGGATACATCTTCACGACACTTGAGTGAATGGAATACCATGAACTTTGAGCCTCACAACCTTCTTAGCACCACCCATACTCTTTGCCTTCCTACTCATGACATCAGCAACCATATTGACCTTTCCTGGATGATATAATATGGTAATAGCATAATCTTTCTACAACTCAAACCATCTTTGTTGCCTCAAGTTAAGATCCTTTGTTTGAATAGATGTTGGAGACTCCGATGGTCCGTATAGACCTCACATGGCACGCCGTATAGATTGTGCCTCCAAATCTTGAGTGCATGAACAATGGATGCTAGCTCCAAATCATGTACATGGTAGTTCTTCTCATGGAATTTCAACTGAAGAAACGCATAGGCAGTCACTCTGCCACCCTGCATCAATGCCGCACCAAGTCCAATACGCAGTGTAAGACCCGGAACCTGTGGGCAATACCAATAATAAGGCTGAAGTTAAGGCAGTCTTGAGCTTTTGAAAGTCTCCTCACACTTGTTATACTATTAAAAAGAGTGCTCTTCTAAGTCAACTTGGTCAACGGAGTTAAGATAGATGAAAACCCCTCTACGAATCAACGATAGTAGCCCGCCAAACCCAAGAAGCTCCGAATCTCTGTAGCTGAAGTAGGTGAAGATCAATCCTGAACTGCCTCAATTTTCTTAGGATATACTTTGATTCCATAAGAAGACACAACATAACCCAAAATGGTGACTAAGTCCAACCAGAACTCACACTTTGAAAACTTGGCATATAGTTCACGATCCTTCAAAGTCTGAAGTACTACACGCAAGTGATGCTCATGCTCCTCCCAACTACCGGAGTATACCAGAATATAATCAATGAAGAGAATTACAATGGAATCCAGATAAGACTTGAACATTCGGTTCATCAAATCCATGAAGCCTATTGGAGCATTAGTCAAGCCAAATGACATCACCAAGAACTCGTAATGAACATATCGAGTCCTAAAAGTTGTCTTAGGGACATCAGATGCCCTAATCTTCACCTGATAGTAACCATATCTCAAATCAATCTTCGAAAACATCTTGGCACCCTAACGCTGGTCAAATAAATCATCAATCATAAGCAATGGATATTTGTTCTTGATAGTAACCTCGTTCAATTGCCGATAGTTAATGCAAATCCTCATCTATCTGTCTTTCTTCTTAACAAACAACACTAAAGCACCCCAAGGTGAGACACTCGGTCTAATGAATTCCTTGTCAAGAAAACCCTGCAACTGATCCTTAAATTCCTTCAACTCAGATGGAGCCATACGATATAGTGGAATAGAAATAAGGTGAGTGTCCGGAACCAAATCAATACTGTCACGACCCAAAATCCATCCAGTCATGATGGCACCTAACCTAACCCACCAGGTAAGCCAAATAACAGTCCACACAACTTAAATGAGAATAATAAGAGTCAATGACTAAAATAACTGAACTTTTACACAAAAATCTCAAGAATTGGTAGTACAAGTCATGAGCCACTTAGACTTAGATTTACAAAATTGATATGAAATACATACAACATTTGTTTGGAATGTGCACAAACAGAGATCAAATCTAAATCTACCAAGGGCAAGTAGTAGCTATATCTAAAATGTAGGTATGCCTTCAATGCCAACTCCCATCATCCACAGCATCTCAGCCCCAAGATCTATATGCAAGGTACAGAAGTGTAGTATGAGTACAACCGACCCTATGTACTCAGTAAATATAACAACTAACCTCGGCGAGGTAGTAGAAGCAAGAATTATAAATAATACTCGCTATCACTTATACAGTTTATAAATCCAACAAGTACAGAATGGTAATATGATCAAATCATGAAATCATAGATAAAACCACCTTGGTGCCCGCAATTACTTAATGTATCATGCTCAGTCAACAACCCAGCATATGATGAAGATATGAAAATAAACTAGGTAAAAAAACCAAGGAAATTGCATGTAAAAGTAAATGCAATAGTCAAATATCAATCTGTTGCGGCGCGCAACCCGATATGCCTACATCAGAATCTCAGTAACTGCACCAAACAAATAACTAGCTCTCCCAGAGCTCACATCAACCAGAAACCCGTCAGTTTCGTACACCATCAAGAGACAAACATGAGAGGGTGACCCTAAGGGATGGATCCATATCCACACGCAGCACGGACAACTCACGTGCTATCAGCCAGGCGTTGTCACAAGCTCAATATCATAATCCCTCCAGCGTGGTCCCAAGCTCAATATCAAGATCAGCCCGGCGTGGTCACTGGTTCAATATCACAGATTAGCCCGGCGTGGTCACAGGATATATCACAATTCGCCTGGCGTGGTCACAAGTTATATCAAAATCCATCTAGCGTGGTCATATGCTATATCACAATCCGTCTGGCGTGGTCACAAGCTAAATCACAATCCACCCAGCATGGTCACAGACATAACAACACAATCCGCCCAGCATGGTCAGAGGAATAACAATACAATCTGCCCGGCACGGTCACAAGCATAACAACACAATCCGCCTAGCGTAGTCACAGGCTACCAGTCAACATCATATCACACAGAAAGCAAATATATAAAAATATATGTATATGATCAATGAATATCAGGTTTCATACTCCTGGACTAGTTAAATGACATGCTAAGGTGTATGCATGTGCAAAGTGTGCTATCTAAAATTGGCAATTTCATCACGGAAATAGCAATTATCAAGTTCATTCAGGGGATTAGCCTCTGTGTAACATCAAACATAGATCAAATAGATCACAACATGGTTACAAATATGAGAAACATCACAGCATAAAGCTTAACAATCAATTCAACACATATCATAGCCTAAGTGCTACCTCAACCATGAATACACACCTTGGTGCTCGCCCATGGGCTCAAACCCCTACACATATGGGGACTAATAGCACGTAGCTGTAACAAATAACTCAGACAACTAGTGCCTCAACCAAGTTTAGGTAAGATATTTACCTCAAGCAAACCAAATCAAATATCGAGCAAGCCAAACAATACCTAGAAATGCTATCCTGCACGAATCAACCTCTGAACGGCTCGAAACTAATCAAAAGCAACTCAAAATCATCAAATAATGTCAAAGGGAACAAATCCAAACGATAAAGTTCGAATCTTAATCAAATACTCAAAGTCAACCAAAAAGTCAGCCCGAGCCTGCACTTCGAAACCTGACAAAACTCACAAATTCCAGCAAACCATTCGAATACAAGGCCAACCATACTGATTTTACTCGAATCCAACTCTGAATCGATGTTCAAATCTCAATATTCACTTTAGAAAAATTTGACAAAACCCCCCCAGATTCTCTTCTAGATTCATCAATTAAATGCCAAAATTGAAGATAGAATCATGTAAAATAATCAAATCTGAGTAAAAAATACTTACCCTAATCCAAATGGTGAAAAATTCTTACAAGATCGCCCAAATCCGAGCTCCATAAATCAAAATGTGATAAAATGAGCTCAAGGTCCGAAATAGAGTACTTATAGATCTACTTCAGGTAAACCCTTCACGATCATGGGACTAGCTCCGTGATCCGGAAGCACAAACTCCACTGCCCACAGAATTACACTTTGCGTTCATGGCACTTACCTCGCGAACGCGATGCATAGCTGAGCCAAACCTCAGCAAACAGGGCATAGACCACGCGAACGCGGAAAAGATACCACCAACTCCCAGATCCTTATATGTGAACGCGACTCCTTACTACGAACGCGATGCCAAAGCCTCACAAACCTACACGAATGCGATTTACCTGTCGCAAACGCGAATAAAAGAAAACCAACAAGACAATCATGAAAGAAAATGGTCTGAAATCAATCTGAAACACGCTCGAGACCTTCGGAACCCCATCTGAACATGCCAACAAGCCTCAAAATATAGCACGAACCTACTCGAGGCCTCAAATCACACATAAAAACATCAAAATCATGAATCGTACCTTAAATCAAGCTTAATGAATCATTTCAAATTACTCAATTCCAAACTTAGGTCGAACACGTCTAAACAACTCAAAAACACCTCAAATTTTGCACACAAGTCCTAAATGGAATAACAAACCTATTTCAACTACTGGAACAATCATCCAAACCCAATAACATCGAGGTCAACTCCTGGTCAAAACTATGATCTTTTCAAACCTTCAAATCGCCAACTTCTACCAAATAGTGCCAAAACCTTCTAGAAGCATACAAATGCAAATTCGGGCATACGCCTAAATCCAAAATAACCATCCGGACCTAACGGAACCATAAAAACTCCGACCTAAGGTCAAATACATAAAAGTCAAACTTGGTCAACTCTTCCAACTTAAAGCTTCCTAGTTAAGAATCTTTCTTCCAAATTAATCCCGAACCACTCGAAAACCAAAATCGATGATAAACGCAAGTCATCATACACCATATGAAGCTACTCAAGATCTCAAACCACCAAAGAAAGTGCGAGTGCTGAAAATGACCAGTAGGGTCGTTACAAATACAAAAGGAAATATCCATGCCAGGTGGCATACGCTAAACTAGAATTCAGGATGTAAGCTAAATACGCTAAATACCCCTTCTCAACCATACGTCGCAATATGAAACCACCCTGCTAGTCAAGTGATTGAAGGTCCCTTTCCACTCTAATCTAGGCAACCCAGGCATGGCTAAGGTCACAATTTTGGCATGATAATCCAAGATAGCGTGATATGGGTACAATCAATCCATACCAAGAATGACCTCAAAATCTGCAATATTTAACAACAAAAGATCAACTATAGTATCAAAACTAGTAATAGTAGCAAGACAAAACCTGTACAGCTAATCAACTACTATGGTATCCCCAACCGGTATAGATACCGCAACTGGAACATCGAGAGAATCACGAGGTTTACGCAGATGTGAAGAAAAATATGAAGACACATAAGAATATGTAGACCCGGATCATGAAAGCATCTCTACGACAAACTAAGATAATACATGTAATAACTGCATCGGATGACTCTGCCTCAGGTCTAGCTGTAAATTCATAACAACGGGGTTGAGCCCTACCAACCTGTCCTCCACCTCTAGGACGGCCTCTCACTGACTAGCCTCCACCTCTAGCTAACTGGCCTCCACCTCGAGCTACCTAACCACTGCCTCTAGCTAGCTGAGTGGGTAGTGAAGCAACCAGTGTCGAAATCATGGCACGAGTACCTTGTTGTGGCATGCTGTCCTGCTATCTGGGACAATACCTCCTAACATGACTTGTATCTCCACACATAAAGCATCCCCTCGGCTGGCATGGCTGTTGTATCTGAGGATGACCTTGGCAACCCGAATGACCCCTATAATAGCTCTAAATTGGTGGTGCACATGGGAGCTGGTGCTGCACTAAATGCTAGATAGTCAGAACGAGGCCCATAAGCACTATGGCTGCTAGAAGTATCATGTGTGACTTTTAGGGTTTACTGTACCGGCCTGATAGGATGGCCTCTTGTCAGGACCAAATTTCCTCCACAAGAGTCGTGATGGCATCTAGTTTCTAAAACTTGGTAAGCCTAACACTTTAAGTTTATTTCAAACTGTAAAACTATGATATAGCGAAACATGAGTATAAATATGAGGAAATATGAGTAATACAGGCCAAAACATCAATACTCAACATAACTTCCCAAATCTAGGAAGTACATAGTCACGAGCTCTAACTAAATACACGAGAATATCTCTAAATACATTACTGTCTGAAATATATATAAACTGTAGAAATGAAACAAGGAGGGTGACTCTGAGGCCTGCGGTCGGATCATGCAGGGATACCTTGCTGTCTCCACTGTGAAATGCCTCACTGTTGATCAGTCTGGTCCAAAGTACCTGGATCTGCACAAAATACGCAGAAGCGTAGTATGAGTACACCATGGTCGTTACCCAGTATGTATCAATACTAACCTCAATAAAGTAGTGACGAGGTCAGGTCAAGCGATACTCACAAGTAAAAATAACCTGTGCAATAAGTCAAGACAGACAACAAAATTAAAACAAGGAACAATAGCAGCAACCTCATCAGAATAAATGATAACAGCTTAAATCAAATAGAGGTTCAGTTTCAACAACAAATCATCACAAAGAACTCACACAAATAGCATCTCATGCCCACATCATTATCACAACAACAAATAACTACCCGCATCACTCTATCCTAATAATAACACAACAGCCACTAGTATCACTCCGCTCAGAAATTATCACAATAGCCACTTGTATCACACCGCCCACATAATATCATAATAGTCACCCGTATCGCTCCGCCCATACAATATCACAATAGCCACCCGTATCACTCTGCCATAGCAACCCGTATTGCTCCGCCCAGACAATATCACAGTAGCCACCCGTATCACTCCGCCCAGTAAATATCACAGTACTCACCTGTATTACTCCACCCAAACAATATCACAATAGCCACATGTATCACTCCGCACAATCAACAACAGTGAAATGCCACCCTTATGCTCCAAAAAACAACAATCAACCACACAACATGCCTATATGTACCACAATATCACAAAGACAACAATAAAAAAGTTTCATCACAGATATGAGATCATAATTTATCAACAAGGTGCACACGGACATAAAAATGGCAAAATACGGATAGGTTTTAAACAAATAAAGTATTACCACAACTAAAACATGTGTAATGATCTCGTTCACATAGACATAAAGTGTTGGACCATGATCCATATGAAATTCATCCCCAAATAAGGCACATTAATAGCCCAAGGTCTGTTCTGGTAACCAACCACACATAACACCTATCTACACTATCGTCACCACAAGTACATATTGCTTATCACAAGTAAGTATCCGAAAGCATCTAGCCTTGCCACTACTTCTTCAAGGTTAGATTTGATACTTATTGGGTACCGACTATGGTGTACTCATACTATGCGTCTGCACATCTTTGTGTGAAGATCCTCATGTTAGTCCTAGAAGAGCTTCCTGATTGGGCTAAGATTTATCACAGACACTTGGGGTGAGCTGCACTACATATATCAACTTCGGCAGTTCCCAAGTCCCTGTTCCTTTGATGTATTTCTATCCATTATGTTTCAGAAAGCTTGTCATGTATACATACTTGATTTTATTTCCATAGTTGCTCGTGTACTTGTGCCACCTAGTCTTGGCGGCATATTATATTGGCGTGTTAGGCCTTTCTTGTGGTGTTATCAGATAGTTTCACTATTTTTTAGACTATTTCCATCTTTTATTTCTATATATCTTTGTTAAATAATAAAAATGGACTTTATTTATTATCTTCGAGCTGGCTTGCATAGCAATTTCGGCTAGACGCCATCACGACCTTGAGGTGGAACATTGGGTCATGAAAAGTTGGTATCAGAGCTCTAGATTGAGTAGATACCACGAGTCACGATAAGGTTTACCAGAGTCTTAGATCGCTACGAGGCCGTCTGTACTTATCTCAAAGAGGCTACATGATGTTAGGAAACTACACTTATTTCATTCTTTATCGTGCGACTTTATTGATCCGAGTTTGGATCGTTGTCTTTTTATTCTCTCGTAAATGGTGAGAACACATTTATCGAGAGCAGTTATTTAGGCCCCAGTACCTCAAGCTAAGGTTGTGAGGGGTCGTGCTCGAGGTAGAGACAGGGCCCGCGCTACTGTCAAAGCCCCTGCTAGGGTGGCCACAATGGAGCCACCAGTAGCTCCAGTAGAGGAGGAGGTTTTCGATGAGAAGGAGCCAGTTGGACCGGCCCAAGTTTCGAAGGGTTTTATTGCTATCCCAGTACTTCAGGATGCGCTTGTTCGTTTGGTTGGTCTAGTGGGGGGAGTAGCACAGATCAGAGTACTTCATGTGGTACTGGCTACTTCTTAGGTCGGGGGAGGGGCACAGACTCCCGCTACTAACACTCCTGAGCATGTGGAGGCTGGTTATCAGACGCCAAGAGTGGTACAGGTTGGGGGACATCCTCTCGTGGTTGTTGTTATGATAGTAGTGGAGACGACTATGTCTGAGGAGGAGTAGAAGAGGTTTGATCGGTTTAGGAAGATGGGTCCTCCACGTTATGATGGTGATTCATTAGCAGATGCACAGGATTTCTTAGATGTTGCATTTACTACCTTTCAACTTCAGGGGCCAGCCAAGAGGTGGTGACAGTCATATGAGTGTAGCAGGCCAGCATGGTCACTTCCACTCACTTGGAATCAATTCTCATATCTCTTCTTCGAGAAGTTTATTCCACTCGCACAAAGGGAGGAGATGCAGGGTCAGTTCGAGCACCTCCAACAAGGTCATATGTCGTGACCAAGTATGAGATGAGATTTACTGATTTATGCCATTATGCAGCTGTTCTGATCTCCACCAAGGTTGAGAAGGTGAGGAGGTTTATTGAGGGGTTGATTTTTGGTATTAAGATTGCTATGGCTACGGAGGTAGAGACTGGTACTACATTTCTTCAAGATGTGGACATAGCGTACAAGACTAAGCACATCCAGAGTCAGAGCAGGGAGACCATGGTTGCGAGGGGAAAGAAGCTCCGATATTCTGGTAATTTTAGTAGTGCCTCATCTGGAGGTAGGGATCATTCTGGGAGAGGCCATCCTAATAGGTTAACTCCTTCAGTTTATCAGCCTGCTCGTGGTGCTCCATTTCAATCATCATTTTTTGCATTACCAGCACCGAGCTCCTACATTGCTCCTTCAGCCCAGGGTTCTTCTAGTAGGTACTTGGGTTATCAGCGACAACCTCAAAATCAACAGTCGTTATCAGCTCGAGGTTGTTTTGAGTGTATAAACTCAAGACGTATCAAGAGGGATTTCCCCAAATGTGGTAAAGGCGCAGCATAGCAGGGTTATTAGGAAGTGAATCTAGTTCCAATTGTTACATCAGCAGCCCTACCAGCTAGAAGGGGAGCTCAGGCAGTTAGGGAACGCCCCAGAGGTGAAGGTCAGTTAGGCGGTGGTCAGGCTCGCTGTTATGTATTTTTAGGCAGGATCGAGGCGAAGATTTCTGATGCGGTTATTACAAGTATTGTTTTGGTCTGTCATAGAGACGCATCAGTTTTATTTTATCCTGATTCTACATATTCCTATGTGTCATCGTACTTTGCATCATATTTGGATTTTTCCCATAGTTCTTTTGATATTCATGTTCATGCATCTACACTAGTTGGTGACTTTATAATGGTGGATCGTATATATCGGTCTTGTTTGGTTACTATAGGGACCTTTGAGACTAGTGTTGATCTCTTGTTACTTAGTATGATGGATTTCGTTGTGATCTTGGATATGGATTGGTTATCTCTATATCATGCTATTCATGATTTTCACACAAAGACACCATGACGTTGGACATGTTGGGGTTCAGAAGGTTGGAATGGAAAGGTTCTCTTGGGTATAATTCTAGTAGGGTGGTACCATTTCTAAGAGCTCGACGGATGGTTGAAAAGGGGTGTGTGGCGTAATTAGCTTTTGTGAGGGATGTTGGTGCTAATACTCCTACTGTTAAGTCATTTTTGGTTGTGAGAGAGTTTTCAGATGTGTTTCCAGTAGACCTACTAGGCATGCCACCCGATACGGATATTGATTTTGGCATTGACTTGGTGCGGGGAACTCAGCCCATATCTTTTCCACAGTATCGCATGGATCCAGCAGAGTTGAAACAACTGAAAGAACAGTTGCAAGAATTGTTGGACAAGGGGTTCATCATACCTGGTGTATCGTCGTGGGGTGCATCAGTGTTATTCATGAAGAATGACAGTTCCATGAGGATCTACAGATAATTGAACAAGGTTACCATCAAGAACAAGTATCCATTGCCATGCATTGTTGACTTATTGGACCAGCTTCAGGGTGCTAGGCTGTTCTCAAAAGTTTATTTGAAATCGAGGTATTAACCATTGATGATCAGGGCTTCGGATATTCCCAAGATGTCTTTTAGGACTCGTTATGGGCATTATGAGTTTTTAGTGATGTCTTTTGACTGACTAATGCCCCAACAGCCTTCATGCATTTCATGAACGGTGTGTTCCTGTCGTATTTGGATTTTATTGTCATTGTGTTCATTGACGATATGTTGGTCTATTCTGGTAGTGCTGAGGAGCACGAGCAGCATTTGAGGACTATGATCCAGATTTTGAGGGAGAAGAGGTTGTATGATAAGTTCTTCAAGTGTGAGTTTTGGCTAAACTCGTTGGCATTCTTGGGTCACATGGTATCTAGTGATGGGATCAAGGTGGACTCGCAGAACATTGAGTTAGTTCAGATTTGGCCCAGATCTTTTACTGCTATTGAGATCCGGAGTTTCTTTAGGTATTATCATTGCTTTATGGAGGGTTTTTCATCTATTGCAGCCGCATTGACTCAGTTGACTCAGAAGAGCGCTTTGTTCAAGTAGTCAGAAGAGTGTGAGGAGAGCTTTCAAAAGCTCAAGACGGCATTGACTACGGCTCCAGTGTTGGTTTTTCCTTCAAGATCAGGATCATATACGGTCTATTATGATGCTTTGAGGGTTAGTCTTGGATGTGTATTGATGCAGGACGATAGGATGATTACATATACGTCCTGAAGCCCCATGAGAAGAACTATTTGGTGCATGTATTGGAGTTAGCTGCTATTGTACACGCACTCAAGATTTGGAGGCATTACTTATATGGCGTGTCTTGTGATGTATATATGGATCATCGGAGTCTCCAACATCTGCTTAAACAGAAAGATTTGAATTTGAGGCAAAAGAGATGGTTGGAGATGTTGAAAAACTATGATATAACCATTCTTTATCATCCAGGGAAGGCCAATGTAGTAGGTGATACCTTGAGTAGAAAGGCACTTGTCACGGTCCAGAATTCCACCTCAAGGCTATGATAGCGCCTAGCCTAACTTGCTAAGCAAGCTAACTCAAAGATAATAAATAAATTCCATCTTTATTATTTAACAGAGATATATAGCAATAAAAGATGGAAATAGTCCAAAAATTAATAATAATATTTAAGAACACCACATGCAAGCCTAAACACGACAAATACAATTCGCCCCCAAGACTAGGTGGCACAAGTACACGAACAACTATGAAAATGAGATCAACTCCGTATACATGACAAGCTGAATGAAATACAATAGACAGAAATACATCAAAGGAATAGAGACTTGGGAACTGCGAAGTTGATCTATGTAGTTGCAGCTCACCCCAAGTGTCTGTGATAACTCTTAGCCCAATTCGGAAGCTCTTCTAGGACTAACTTGAGGACCTGCACACAAAGATGTGCAGACGAATAGTATGAGTACACCATAGTCGGGACCCAATAAGTATCAAATCTAACGTTAAAGAAGTAGTGGCAAGGCTAGATGCTTTCGGATACTTACAACACAAGTAAAATACAAAATTAAGAACTACAACAATAGGAAATATCATGAGTAATAGGAGTCATCGATATCAATGGATCAATATGATTTTCTAACACATAAATAACCTTTCACTGCTCAAATATAATAATAAAAGATAACATGCTCAAATAACAGAGCCAGGACTCTTACTTAGCATATTAGAATGTCTAGTAACAATATACAATGGAACAAATACTTCAAAACGAGTTAATAATAAGCATACATGATCAATCGATAAAATTTCATGTACCCCGACACCAATCTATGTATTACATAATGCGATACAACAGTCATGTATCGATCCGGTACAATATCCATGTGCCGACCACGCTCGCAAGGCCCAAAGTAACATGGGTTATCACTTGACTCCGGAGGGATGGATCCAAATCCAGGCATAAGAGGGGTATAATAGCATCCCTCATAAATCAATATCCAATCGTAATGTCCAACGTGACATAATTGTATCTCGCCCGCATGCTTACCTTAGTGCCAAAATCCTCAGTCCAAATCACGTATCCACTATTAAAAGTGCATGTATATGCTCAAGAATTATTGATAGAAGGTAAACACTTACTTAATAAATATCATACGGATATGTGCTCATGAAATCTCTATGTGATTACGGATAATTATACATTTCAACATATCAAGAATAGGTTCCCATGCCTACACAATTACTCATAAGCCTAGGCATGATTTCTAGCATGAATAAGAGAGCAAATGTAGTCAAATAAGCCAAATAAATGATGAATCGAACGAGCACATAGTCAAACAAAGCATGGAATATTCTAATAACTACTCCCGGTTATGATATATACTCGGTGAATGCATATAAGCTCGCCACCACGTGTATACACCACCCCCAATACCTCACATATCAAATAAGTCAAATCCTAGGGGTTTCCCTCTTAGAAAGGTTAGCCAAGAGACTTACCTCCACCCGATAGCCTCTAACCTCCCAAAGTAGTCTTTCCTCTCAAATACACCCCCAAACGAGCCGAATCTAGCCAAATACAACACAATAACGTCAAAAAAAGACATAGAAATCGAACCCAAACAATAAAGATTGCATCTTTAATCAATTGCACAAAATCAACAAAAAAGTCAACCCATGCCCACCTTCCAGAATCCGATAAAATTCATATATTCCAAAAACTCATTCCAACACGCGTCCAAATACACAAGTTTCATCCAAAACCGACTCCAAATCGGGGTTCAAATCTCCATTTTTCACTTTAGAAAAGTTTTCTCAAAACCCCCAATTTTTCCCTCTAAGATTCACCAACCAAATAAAAAAATCAAAGGTAGAATCATGAATAATAATCAAATCCGAGTCAAGAACACTTAGCCAATTCAAGTGGGTAAAAATCGCCTCAATACGAACTCTCAATCTCAAAATATGATAAAATGACTCCAAAGTCCCGAAAAGACTTCTGAAAGAACTGCCCAGTTAAACCCTTCGCGAACATAGCACATGCCTCGCATTCGCAAAGCATAAAATAATCTAGAACCAAAAACATTTCCTTCGCGAATATGATCGGAGCCTCGTGAACGTGAAGGCCAAGCTCCTTCCTCGTCGCGCCTAGTAGCCTCACGAATGCAAAGACCTTATGCCCAGAACCACTCCCTTCTTCGTGAACACGGCTTCCTTCCATGAATGGGAAGAGCGAAACTCCCAGCTCAAAATTCCTTCATCAAGAACGCGATGCTTCCACGCAAATGCGAAAGACTTCAGACACCAACAAAAATCTGATGTCAGGTATCTGATTCAAGCCTAATCAATCTAGATTAAATCCAAATTTTTCACACAACCCCAAATAGCAAAACGAACCTATTCTAACTTCTGGAACCAAAATCTAGGTTCGATAATACAAAGTCAACTTCTAGTCAAATCTATAAACCTTCCAAACCTTCAAATTTTTAACTTTTGCCAAATAGAGTCAAATCAGCCTAAGAACCTCCGAATCCAAATACAGGCATACTCTCCTAAGCATAAAATTACCATATGAACCTATTGGAACCATCAAAATACCATTCCGAGGTCGTTTATACAAAAGTCAAACCTCAGTCAACTCTTACAACTTGAGCTTTCATAAATGACACTAAGTATTCCAACTCATTTCCGAACATTCCCGAAGCCAAACCAACCAACCCCGCAAGTGACAAAACAACAAAGACACATACGGAAGACATCAAATAGGAAAACATGGCTCAAATACATAAACAATCGGCCGGATCGTTACACTTGTATAACTAAAATTTCCCTATTCATAAATAGCATCCTTGATTTCTTCTCTTATTTTTTATTAATGAAATTATTAAAGTAATATAGTACTTCAACATTGTAGAGTAATCAATTACTCATTAATCGTCACTGTAAATATCTCAATTGGTGATATACATATACATACCCACGCCGCCACCTATATCTCATAGCAATTTATCCTCTCTCTCTCTTTTTCTCTAGAACTCTACTATACTAGCTTTGATTTTGGTTTTTTACTGTGCTGACAACCAAGACAAATGGGCAACAATTTTTTATCTACACAACATAGTTGAGATACGAACTATGATTCTCGTTGAATACACAGTTTAAAGGTAATTTCACCAATTGATAGAAGAGTATTTAGGCAAGTCGAGTAATTGATTTGGGGGAAATAGGTATAGATTGAAAGAAAATATAATATGAGTTAAAACGGATAAAAGGTTTGTGTCGTATAGGTAGATAGCATAAAATTCCTCTCTCCAACTTGTGAAATTAGCGTTATTCATTGGTTGGTCGCAATGGGAGAATGACACAAATAAGATGCTTTTGTACCACCATTAATTTTTGACTTCGGTAATAAAAGATTTGAAAAAAAGCTGCAGCCAGAATTATAAAACCCGCTGGGCAGGATTTTGCTCGATCTCCATAATTTAAAGCACGCTGGACAGAATTTTAAAGCACACATCAATTATGGTGATCATCAGGATTGGTGAGCATCAAAATTTTGTGACAAAATCCTAAAAATCTCCATAACTATTGTGTGCTTTAAAATTCTTCCCAACACACTTCAGAATTTTAACAACCGAGCAAAAATTTTCCCAGTGTGCTTTAAGAATCTAACACGGGACTATTTTCCCAAATGTTTCTTAATAAAGTCATATATAAATAATGATTTAAAAAAGGCTCATCCACCATCATTATTTGATTTGTAACTCGCTCTTTTTTATGTCTTTGGTAAACATCTTAACTACCAGAACTCGAAAAGGTATAGTGCGTACATTGACTACAAACTAATATTCTAGTATAGTGATTTAGCAAATAAATTTAAAGTAGCTTAGAGAAAAACCAATTGATAGATTATTATAAGCAGTCGATGTAATCCCAGTATCAAAATCACATGTAATCTAGACAACTAGTATAAACGGGATTTCACGGATTATCTCTTGAAGCGTGAACAAAGCTCCTCTATCACGTGAGCCTCTAATTCCACAGCAATTCAATGAAATCTCCACCGTCAGCACGATCACGACTCCCGAACGTTCTATGGTCTTTTACTATGTTATCATGTTCCACAGCTGGGTTTACACATGAAAACTTATAAGCTTTCATAAAGGTGTATCATCAATCTTTAAACCGAGACATGGATTCCATCAACTAACTATTATTTAGCTAATGTACTTTATTATTATCCAATTTACCAGGCATATTGACTCACGAAAGAATCTCGATCAAAACAATAATAATATACACAACTAATAATAATTATATCAAGATTAAGAGTATAAGTACATAATGGCTATAGAGTTTATTTTATTAAGTCAGTATAAAATACTTATCTCTACTTAGTCCGCTCAATACATACTGTTTACCCTAAATTTCGGGTAACAATTGAATTTATACGTGGTTTTAAGGATAGGTGGCCTAATTTGATACAAATGACGAATAATATAACAAAAATTAAAATTAAGGGATAAGTAAAAAAGAAACGCAAACCACCCAAGTTAGACACTCTTGCGCGTTAGCTGATCCTTTTTGGGCAGAAACCGATTATAATGGGAATTGAAACAAGATGATAATAAAATGATTCAAGAGAGCAATATATCATTGCTTCTCCTTTCTATTGATGATTAGTGTGGAGTCCCTTGTAAATGGTTCAACTCCCCCTTTTTATAGTGGGGAGGTCATACATCTGGTACAACTTTACATAAGGCAAAAATCTCCGCACAAGGTAAAAAATATCTTGATTTGTTAATTAAGCAGTTCTATTGATTAGTACTGAGATTCCTACCGTGATGTTCATCCCATCACGGATTTTATGATTTTCTGTCATTTAGGTTTAATGATCTTCCCTTGGACATTTTCGAAGTCAGGCTCGATTTTGGATCACGGGTTCGGTATTTTCGAGATCGGACACTCTGGCTTCGTGTTCTGCTTCGATGAGCTACGCATTTCGAACCCCAATCGTGCAATAGTTGAACTCGATGTTAACCATATAAGGTCGAGCCCGATTTTGACCACATATAGGCGGGCCCAACTTCGACCCTATACAGATAGTCCCCTTATTTTTTGGAGAGTAACGACGAGAAACGATATGAGCCTCAAATTCTCATTCTGATAAGTGACCGTGAACTTATGACGTGCGTGATATGGAAATCTAAAATGTCACATCAGAAAAGCCAAATTCCCATTATAATAAGTGACAGTGAACATATGAAATACGTGATACGGAAATCGAACACGTCCCACCAGGAAAGCCTTTTAAATCATCAAGTGTGTGTCAGTCGGCATTCTGCCGCTTTGGGATGCGAACCACCATTTAAATACCCCCTTTCACCCTTTATATTCAGATGTTCGTGCTTTTTTATAAAATTACATCGCTATTATCTTCAAGACCTTCTGCTTTCTAGTTTTCTGAAAATTCCTTGCAAGCTATCTTCTTACTATTTTTCCTTTGCATCTATATCTTTTAATTTCTTCATCTGTTCAAAACAATGGCGAAGACTTCAAAATCCGTTCCTCAAAGACAAACTCCCTCTTTTTCTCAACCCGCTGATGACATTTCACCTGTCATCATTGAGGAGCCTACAGCGGAACCCCCTCTGAAGGCGTTTGTACCAACCAGGTGTTTGATCGGAGCCGATTTCAAGGTCGATAAAGCTTCCTGGATACCGGGCCGATGCGATCCGGTCACGAGATACATCTGTTCAATCACCGATAGAGTTCTCGATAAAGTAAAGGAAGACTGTAACTGGGTTGATAAGTGTGTGGTGGTTCCTGCGCCTGAAGAGGCGATCACTACCCAAGTGGAGGGTTTTTTAAGTATTTACACTTATCCCTTCATGTTGGGCCCTTTGGACCCAGTCATTATTGCCTTTTGCAAAAGGTACGAAGTGACCTTGGGCCAAATTCACCTTTCTTTTCAGAGGATAGTCATTCTCCTATGTTTTTTTGTAACCAAGATCGAGGGGTATCCTTTCACCGTCGATCATCTCATGCAGCTGTACAGTCCCCGACTCTACCCAGGGGCGTTGATAAAACTTGCTCTTCGGGCAAGCAAAGCCCCGTTCTCAAGTATTGATGAGAATAGGGATCAGGGATGGTTGGGTCGATTTGTTCGAGTAAAAACATCGGACCTAATCCCGGCTGAGGATATGCCATTTCCTGAGAAATGGAATATGAAGCGTAAGTGCGCCCTGCTTATCAATTTGTTTATTGTTCTCCCATTTGACCTTTCTCTTATCAATTTTATATGGCGCAGCTATATCCCTGATGTCGGCTGCAATTCCTCATCTTAAAGAATGGGTCAAGGGGATCGTATCCCAGAGACCATATTCCGAGCACGCATGGAGCGAGCTTTCGAAAAGCCGGTGGGAGGCCCAACTTCATGGTGAGATAAATTACACTCGCGCTTAGTTCCTTATGTTATCCATTTCTAACTTGTTTTACCTTTCTTTTTCAGGTCTATCAAAGGATGTCGAGATGAGACCTGCACCCACAGGCGATGATGTTCCCAGCGCCCCCTGCTTCGAAGCAGGGTAAAGAGAAGAAAAGAAAGGAGGCCCCAAGTTCCTCAAACCTCGGAAAGAAGAGACCGAGGAAAAGATTGGCTCGCAAGCCCAAGGGCAGTGCTAGTAATCGAGTGTTACCTTCGGACTTGCTACGTCGATTGAGGGATGAGTCCGAGGAGGAAGAATAGGATTTTGACCTTGTGGCTACTGAGCCACCACAACCTAAAGGGCAAGGGGTCTTCGAACCAGGGGCTAGTAAAGCGGACCTTTGCCAAGTCGGGGGACCCGAGGTCGAGGCAAGAACTAGGGCTTCCCCTGATAAGAGGAGAGCACCGCTAGGAGTCTTAGGTCCAATTGAGATGGTTGGTTCACCCTCTTTCTCGGAATCGATGTTCAACGAGGCCCAAATGGCAAAAGAACGTTCCTCAGACGGAGATCATAGATCGAAAGACCCTTTCCGTAGTTTTTCCGATGGTGCGGATTCGGCGTGCGCAGAAGACGTTCTTAGGCTCGGTAATTTAGAGGTACCGAGGAAAATCTCATCCACCGATACAAGCTGGATTTCCTTCAGTCCAAAATTGGTCGATTGATTTCCCGCGCCGAACGCTTACCCTGATCGAAAACGATCCATATATTTAACCATCCCCGAGGATGCCAGGGTTCTTTCTGCTCCTGTCAGAGTGGCCAGTTATCTTCGGTGCCTGGTGACCGACGAGGATCAGGCAAAAATGAACGAGGTGGATGCGTCCTGCCTGTTTAATGAAGCTTAACAGGCGTTGAATCGGGTAATTTCCGATAAGTTCTATTCGATGTCTTTTGTTCTGTACTTTAAAATTTTAATTAATTAAGACATCGTCCTTTATGCTTGCAAGCCTCGGTACTTCATCATGAAGCCTTTCTCTGATTTCGGGAAGAGTCGAGACGCTATGAACGGCTCGAAGGGGAGATGATGAATCTTCGCACTGAACTGGAGCTTGCCCGGAAGGATAATGTTGGCTTGGTTGTGAAAATAGAGCAAAAGCTTGAACAAATTAATCAGCTTTGATCTGAGATAAGCTTGGCTAGAGCTAAGCCGATGAGTGGAGGAGCAAGATGGATTGGCTGGCCTCGGAAAAAAGAGACCTTTTAGGCACAGTTAGCTTCAGCAGAAGCTCAGCTTAGAGAGGCAAAGGAGAAAATCGAGGCCCAAACCAAGAACACCGACGAGCTCCAATCTCGGATCAGCACGGTTATCTCAGATCCAGATAATATGGATAACAAGCTAAAGACGGCCAAGTCGGAAGTTTCCATGGTCAAAGCCGAGGCTGGTGAACTGGTGGCTCAATATAAGGCCGATGCTGAAGCCGCTCAAGATCAATCAAGGAACATGGTTGATCACATGAGGTGGCAATCTCGCAGGCTTGTCCTTGAAGAGATTCATGATCAAGGCTTTGATTTATTGGCGGAGATCGAAGATGCCAGGATAACCGAGGCTGAGGCCAGAAAATTAGCCTTCCCGGAGGAGGATGATTCCGAGGATTTGGTCGGATCAGAAGAATTAGATGACCTCAGAAATTCTGATATCGAAGCGGGTTATAGTTGAGACCAAGTCGCTACCAACCAAGTTTTGTCTTTTCCCATGTTTGATATTGTGTATCGAGGTTGCTCGATTTTGTAGAAAGGATTTTTGATGTATTTATATAAAGCTTTCTTTTTTCAAATTTCTAAATACCTTAGCCTTCAAATACTATTAATTTGGTATGGCTTTAACCTTTAGAGTTCGGAGTTTACCTTAATAGGTCTCATCCTCCCTCGAGTTCCGTTAACTCGAAACGGCCTTAACTTTTAATGTTCGGGGTTTGCCTTAATAGGTCTCATCCCCCCTCGAGTTCCATTAACTCAAAACGGCCTTAACTTTTAAAGTTTGGGGTTTGCCTTAATAGGTATCCTCCCTCGAGTTCTGTTAACTCGAAATGGCTTTAGCCTTTAAAGTTCGGGGTTTTCCTTAATAGGTCTTATCCCCCATCGAGTTATGTTAACTCAAAATGGTCTTAACCTTTAATGGCCTTAGCCTTTAAAGTTTGGGGTTTGCCTTAATAGGTCTTATCCCTCCTCGAGTTCTGTTAATTCGAAATGGCCTTAGCCTTTAAAGTTTGGTGTTTGCCTTAATAGGTCTTATCGCCCCTCGAGTAAGTTTGTTCTTCATACAAGTCCCCAAGTGTGAGAATGTTTATTCAAACTAAAATTAAAGTGGCCCTTGGGCTCTTTTGATCGAAAGCAGGATGTTTGTATACAAGAGACTTTTCTTTATTCTCGTTCACGCATGTGTACAACTTGTGTTAGGGTTCGATCGATCTATTTGGGCACGGTTTATTTGACCATTTGGCCCTTACATTAAATCTTATTGATCTTTGACCCTTCAATCTTCGAATATCTTTCCAAGCTAAAGTGGCCCCTAGTATTCGGGGTCGATTGAAGATTGGCTTCGAATACTATCGTCACCGATTTGCTATCGGCCTTCAAATCTAAGTAAGCATGATTTACTATTTGTCTCATTAAAAACCTTGCCGTAAAACCGATTTTGGGACAAATCCGGTTCAAGGAAAAAAGAGTGCAACGCGTGCTTTCAGACTTAATATCTCGTATCCCTCGATCCATTGTACCTTGTTTGATACCTGCAAATGTTAGTTTGTGATTCAAATAAAAATAAAGAACAGGGTCATATCTTAGCAGTAATACCGTTTCAAGTGACTTATGTTCCAGTTGTTTGGTAGTTGTTTACCATCCACTATTCCGAGCTTGTAGGATCTCTTTCCGGTGATTTTAATGATACAGTAAGGTCCTTCCCAGTTTGGTCCCAGCTTCCCATCGTTCGGGTTCTGTGTGTTTGGTGTAACCTTCCTTAGCACTAAGTCCCCGCTGTTGAAATATCGAAGGTTGGTCCTTCTATTGTAATACTTTTCGATCCTTTGCTTTTGAGCAGCTAGTCGAACATGGGCAGCTTCACGTCTTTCATCTAACAATTCCAAGTTCGTATTCATGGCTTCGTAATTTGATTCCTCTGTCGCATACCGGAACCTGACACTTGGCTCCCCGACCTCGACCCGTATCAAAGCTTCGGCGCCATAAACCAGAGAAAACGAGGTGGCTCCGGTGCTGGATTTCTCGGTCGTACAATATGCCCATAGGACTTCGGGTAATATTTCCTTCTATCTCCCTTTGGCATCGGTTAATCTCTTTTTGAGATTACAAAGTATTGTTTTGTTGGTAGATTCGGCTTGTCCGTTCTCACTGGGGTGGTAGGGCATTGATAAGATCCTTTGATCTTGTGATCTTCGAGGAATTTTGTCACTTTGCTACTGATGAATTGCTTTTCGTTGTCGCATATTATCTCGGCTGGCATTCCGAATCGGCATATGGTGTGATCCCAAATGAATTCGATCACTTCTTTTTTCCTAACCTTCTCATACGCCTGTGCTTCCACCCATTTAGAAAACTAATTAGTCATAAATAGTATAAATTGAGCCTTACCTGGTGTGTGCGGAAGAGGCCCAACGATGTCCATCCCCCATTTCATGAACGACCATGGTGATAGGACTGAGTAGAGTATCTCCCTGGGCTGATGGATCATCGGAACGTGCCTTTGGCATTCGTTACATTTTCGAACGAACTCCTTTGCGTCTTTTTCCATGTCGACCCAATAATAACCGGCTTTGATTATTTTTTGAATTAGCGGATCGGCGCTGGAATGGTTCCCGCAAGTACCTTCATGGATTTCCCTTAAAATGTATTCGGTGTCACCCAGTCCCAGACATATTGCGAGTGGGCCGTCAAATGTTCTTCTGAACAAGGTTCCATCATCGGACAAGCTGAACCGGGCCGCCTTCGTACGCAGGGCCCTCGACTCTTTTGGATCCGAGGGGAGTTTGCCGGAATTGAGATATTCTATGTATTTTTTCCTCCAATCCCAAGTTAGACTAGTCAAATTGATCTCAGCGTAGCCTTCTTCCACTACCGACCTCATGAGTTGTACGACCTTTCCAGAATCGACCTCGACATCTTCGATTGACGACCCCAAGCTGGCGAGGGCGTACGCCTTGCTGTTTTGATCCCGAGGTATATGTTGTAAGGTCCATTCTTTGAACCGATGCAACATCACTTGCAGTTTGTCTAAGTATCTTTGCATTCGCCCATCCCTGACTTTGAACGTTCCATTGACTTGATTTACCACGAGAAGGGAGTCGCACTTGGCTTCAATCACTTCCGCTCCCAGGCTCTTGGCTAATTCTAGGCCTGCAATCATGGCCTCATATTCTGTCTCATTGTTAGTCAGTTTCACAGCCTTAATAGATTGTCGAATTGTTTACTAGTTGGTGGCTTCAACATGATGCCAAGTTCGGATCCCTTATCGTTCGAAGCACCATCTGTGAAAAGGGTCCATATTCCTGAAGGAGTCCCTGAGCTAGCTAACAACTCTCTTTCTACCTCGGGTATTAGGATGGTGTAAAATCGGCCACAAAGTCTGCCAACACCTAAGATTTGATGGCAGTTCGAGGTCGATATTCAATGTCGTACCCACTTATTTCTATGGCCTATTTGGCCAATCGACCTGAGTTCTCGGGCTTATGAATCACGTTTCTTAATGGGTAAGTTGTTACGACGCATATGGGATGACATTGGAAATACGGTTTTAGTTTCCTAAAAGCGCTTAGCAAAACGAGCGCCAGTTTTTCCAAGTGAGGATACCTAGTCTCGGCTTCGCCTAAGGTTCTGCTGACATAATAAATTAGAAATTGCGTACCTTGTTCTTCTCGGACTAGGACTCCGCTTACCGCTATCTTGTACCAGGTAAAGGTATAGTTGTTCGTCCACCTTTGGTGTATGAAGCAATGGTGGGCTCAATAAATATCTTTTGAGCTCTTCCAAAACATACTGGCATTCCGGAGTCCACGAAAAGTCGTTCTTCTTTTACAATAGAGCGAAGAACCGATAGCTTTTATCGGACGACCTCGAAATGAATCGCCCTGAAGCGGCTATCCGCCCGGTCAGCTTTTGTACAGCTTTCACATTATCTACGACCGTGATGTCCTCGATAGCCTTGATTTCTTGTCCTGTTATATCAAGGTGGGACCAAGCGAAGCAGTCTTGGTTAGTTGTAAGGAATCGAATAAGTTTTGTCCTAAGCTCGGAGCTCAACCCCGAGCCCAGGTATACCTTTCGTTCGGGCAAGTCTTCTCGCAATGTGACTTGTTCCAGTTCCTAGACAGTCGATTTGCTGGCATCGGAATCATCGAGGGTGATGAAAGATCTGGGAATTCCATAATCATCATCCTAGCCATATACTTGTTTATCCGCATTTGCCGAAGATGGTATCTGTGATTGCTATTTTGTCTTGCTCTGGACCGTTTGGTTAGGAACCGTTGGTGTTGGTGTCATTTCTTCCACTGCGAACATCTCTTTCGCAGCTGGTTGCTCCCTCTAAACCATTTTAACTCCATCGGGCATCTTAAACTTCAACACCTGGTGTAATGTCGAAGGTACCGCCCTTATGTCATGAATCCATAGCCTTCCAAATAGAGCATTGTATCTCATGTCCCCTCCGATCACGCAAAAATTTGTTTCTCCAATGGTTCTGGCAGTATTTATTGGCAATGTTATTTCACCCTTGGTGGTTTCACATGCCATATTGAACCTGTTAAGTACTCGGACTGTAGGAACGATCTGGTCTGACAGGCCGAGTTGCTCCACAACCCATGATCGGATTATATTGGCCGAACTACATAGGTTGATTAACACACATTTTACTCTAACTTTATGTATAAGTACAGATATTACCAGTGCATCATTATGGGGTTATATAATTCCTTCCGTATCCTCATTGTTAAAACCCCCTATGTCGCGAAATCCCGAGTGCGCTTTTCCCTAGTGATGGATATTTTGGTACGTTTCAGCATCGAACCTTGAGGGGTATCTACTCCACCGATAATCATGTTGATTGTATGTTGAGGTTCTTCCTGGCCTGTCTGTTTATTCCTATTTCCGAAGTGATTTTTTTCTTGGTCGCTCAAGAATTCTCAAAGGTGTCCGTTTTCGAGTAACCGGGCTACTTCTTCTCTCAGTTGCCGGCAGTCTTCTGTTTTATGACCGTGAGCGCCATGATATTTGCATATCTGATTAGGATCCCTTTGGGTTGGATCGGATTGCAATGGTCGAGGCCATTTAGTATCTTTGATGCGACCGATAGCAGATACGATAGTGGCAATATCAACATTAAAATTATACTCTGATAATCGAGGTGCTCTTTATGCCCGATGGGCCTTTCAAAATTGCTTTTGGTCACGAACCCGATTATTCTGACCTCGGTCATTTCTCCTTTCTTGTCTTGGAGAGTTTTTCCCGGATACGCTGATTTTTCTGTCCCCGTGATATGGCCGATGTTGCTCGATCTTGGTTCGCGATAAACTTACCTTCGGATTTTGTCATAAGCTCTAAAGGGGTAAATGGATCCCCAAGGGGCTCCGAGCTGATCGTCTTCGACTCTGATTTTTGACTAGTACCGGTTATGTACGTCAGCCCATATGACGGCGGGGGTACTCTATTAAGTTCTGTTTTATTTGTTGCGAAGCCGCCGAGCTTTGAACATTGAGCCCTTGAGTGAAAGCTTGAATAGCCCAATCGTCTGTGACCGGTGGCAGATCCATCCGTTCCATTTGGAACCGGGACATGAATTCTCTGAGCATCTCGTTATCTTTCTGCCTGACTTTGAAAAGGTCCGATTTTCATGTTTTGACCTTGATGGCGCCTGCGTGTGCCTTCACAAAAGAATCTGCAAGAATAGCAAACGAGTCAATAAAATTAGGGGGTAAGTTGTGATACCATGTCATGGCTCCTTTTGACAAGGTTTCCCCAAATTTCTTCAACAGAACGGATTCGATCTCATCATCCTCCAGGTCGTTCCCTTTGATAGCGCATGTATATGTGGTTACATACTCGTTTGGGTCGGTTGTTCCGTTGTATTTGGGGATTTCTGGCATACGCAATTTCTTGGGTATCGATTTCGGAGCCGTGCTCGGTGGAAAAGGTTTTTGTATGAACTTTTTGGAATCTAGGCCTTTTAACACCGGGGGTGCTCCTGGAATTTGATCCACCCTGGAGTTGTACGTTTCCACTTTCTTTTTATTTGCCTCGATTTTTTTCTCCCCATATTCTATTCGTTTAGTTAGTTCTTCGAGCATCTTCATAATTCCGGGGTTTGCTCCCGATTCACCCTTATTCAACCCTCCTACAACCGATCCATCTCTATGGGTAATTTCCCTGGAAGGGCCAGGCTCAACCCTGTTCGAGATTTGGCTTCGGTTTTGTAACTGAGCTATGGCTGCCTGTTGGGCTTGCAACATTTCGAAGATCATCCGGAGGCTGATCCCGTCCCTTTCATCATTTTGGGGTTTTGTGTCATCGATCGAGTTCCCCTATGAACACTATTTGAGGGGCCGGTAAGTTGATCTGCATCAACTGCCACTTGTGAATTAGCATCGATTGGAATTTCGTCACCGAGCGCTATGTTATTATTTTCGCCTTTATGAACGAACTCGTTATCAACGTGCAGAGGTGCCGACTGAGAGTTTGACATTTCCGTATTGCAACCTAGAATCAGAAACACTTCAAAGATCAAGTGTAAAACAATGTGTGAAAGGAAGTTATATATATATCCACTATTATCCTCAGCCCCACGGTGGGCGCCAAACTGTTTACCCTAAATTACAGGTAACAATTGAGTTTATACGTGGTTTTAAGGATAGGTGGCCTAATTTGATACAAATGACGAATAATATAATGAAAATTAAAATTAAGGGATAAGTAGAAAAGAAACACAAACCACCTAAGTTAGACATTCTTGGCCGTTGGCTGATCCTTTTTGGGCAGAAATTGATTATAATGGGAATTGAAACAAGTTGATAATAAAATGATTCAAGAGAGAAATATATCACTGTTTTTCCTTTCTATTGATGATTCGTGTGGAGTCCCTTGTAAATGGTTCAACTCCCCCTTTTTATAGTGGGGAGGTCATACATCTAGTACAACTTTATGTAAGGCAAAAATCTCCGCACAAGGTAAAAAATCTCCTAATTTGCTATTTAAGCGGTTCTATTGATTAGTGCCGAGATTCCTACCGTGATGTTCGTCCCATCACGAATTTTTCGGTTTTCCGTCATTTAGGTTTAATGATTTTTCCTTGGACATTTCCGGAGTCAGGCTCGATTTCGTATCACGGGCTCGGTGTTTTTGAGATCGAACACTCTGGCTTCATGTTCCGCTTCGATGAAACTCGGGTTCGATCTTCGACCCTACGCATTCCGAACCCGATCTATCGTGCAATAGTTGAACTCGATGTTAACCATATAAGGTCGAGCCCGATTTTGACCACATATAGTGGACCCGACTTCGACCGTATACACATACAAAATATACTAGCACAAGAAGTTGGAATTAAACCATTCTCATAATCAAGATAAATTATATTTAATCTTGTGCTACAATCATCCATGATGGTTGTCCAATTCCATCGTTAGATTGTGAACTCAAACTTTATACTTTTAAGAACCGATGATTTAATCTTCCGTGTATAAGCTAAACTCTATACATTAAATCATCTATTATATAAGCAAAGGACACAGACTAATATATGATCTATTTAAAAATTTATATTAAAATTGAATAAATAATTATTTCATAATAAATACTATATCCAAACCAAACCCATGGTTAATAGTATCTATCCCAACAATCTCCCACTTAGACTTTTCACCATGACAACTATTAGAATATACTATATCTAAATGCATGGTTAATAGTATATGCCTCAATAATCTCCCACTTAGATTTATAACCATGCATCTACAACTTTATCATGTATTCTTTTACATGACTATTAAAAGTCTTCACCAAATAAGGTTTTGTTAAAGAATCTTGCCAAGTTATTTTCTTATGGAATCTTTGTCCAATAGTTCTTTGTCATCACTATCTAGCTTAGTATTAAACTCTTCAAGAATCCTGTTACCAAATCTATCCAAAGAGTGTACACCGAACTATGATTTTCCTTAGTATTCTCCCACTACGACGAAGTACTACTAATATTACCTTCATTACCTTACAGTATCGAAATATTAGCGACTTCTTGTTGTAATGTTCACTGTTCAAACATCACTCCCATTCGATAAAAGCATATTCTGCCCATTAACGTTTTCCCACTACTTAAATGAAATGGAACGTCAATTCCAACATTTGGGTTTTGATGTTCTTGGACATGTAGTTATTTCTTTGCCTAGTTCCTGTAAAACTAGTTTACTTTTAGCAACGTGGTTTATTAAGCAGTCCTTATCTAGAAAACTGCATTTGTATTAGCAATTGCCTTATTTTCTTTAGGACAATAAAATAAACCTTCATTCGTTTTCTTGGATATTCAATAAACATGCACATATACATTCTTAGTTTCAACTTACATATCTGCTTTCCTTTTCAGCACATATGCCAGTCAATCCTATATCTAAACATGCTGCAGACTGAGCTTACATTCAGTCCACAGTTCTATAGATATCACAGGTACTAACTTAGAATGAACTAAATTTATAATGTAATTTGTAGTTTCTAGGAAATATTCCAAAAACGAATAAGACAAATATGAATAATACTTCATTAATCTATCCACTTCCAAAAGAGACTTATTTCTTTTTTCTACCACACTACTCTATTATGGAGTTTACAGTGTAAACAATTTAGATGTAATCCCTTATTCTGATAAGTAACAAAAGAACTCTTTAGAGAGGTGCTCGCCACTACAATCCAATTGCAATAACTTAGTATATTTCCTTGGTGCTTCTTTGTTTCAAGTCTTAAAACCTTGAATTACTTAAATCATTAAGACTTACGGTGCATCAAATAAATATATTAATATTTTGAGTAATCATTTATGAACGTCACAAAAATACTCAAAACTGTCTCTTATTTATGTTCATTTAACCATACAAACTAGAAGGACTTGATTCTAGTTTATCACTAGCTTTATTTCCTTTTGAAGGGAAACATCCTTTAGTCAAATTTCCTTCCAAACAGGATCCACAAGTTGGTAGTGTTTCTACTTTCAATGAACTTTAAGTCCATCCTTGACCAACATGAAATCCTATCCAGGTTATATGACATAGACAAAAGTGCACAAATAAGTTTTACTTAATTTTGAAGAACATATTCTCTTACGAGGTAGATTAATATTGTTCTGTTCAAGAGAGACATTAATATACAATAACAAGGTCATTCATTCATGTACCACAAGAGATAAAATATTTATCAAGCTCACTATTCAAGAGTTATTTGAAAAATAAAACAAATATTCATCTCTTTTTTGCCTAGAAACTGGAATTAAGTTCCTTCTAATAAAAGGTACATATATTGCATCCTTTAAATTAATGTCTTATCACTATCCAAAGAAACTTTTAACATGTAATACGACAAATTGCATAAAGTCACTTTGGAGTTGAGACAATAGATCATAATAAGTCAAAACACTGAATAATAAAATTCAGACTACAGTCAATCTTTATATATGTACATACATCTCGAATAATAAATTTCGATGGGAAAAGAATCACTCATGCAAATTATATTAGATAATACAAGAATTATACAATCCAAAAATAAATAGAACCAACTCATATGGAGAGTATACTATTATTTTCAGTCACTTGTATATAACCATTTAATACAAAAATTTTAAACACACTACACATATATGTATTCATGCATCTTGATAGCAATTCGATTGGAAAAGAACTATCCATGCAACATACATATGTAATGCCAGATTATTCACTCAAATAATTAAAACAGACCCAACTTGGATGAAGAGTATATTGTTAATGTAAGTCAAGTGAACATCATAATTAATAGCTCTAGTTTCATTGATCTAACATGTATACTCAGATCGAGAGCAAGTACACCAAATCAATTACTAGTATTTCACCTAGTGAGCTTACAATAAATTTATCCGATATGGAGGAAGACCTAAAAGCAACACGTAAATTTATTACTCAATTGAAATTAATAATAGAAGGTCATAGAAATATATTTCTATCACCACTTAATCATAGTTGTATTTTAATTAAAAAATTGATTCAACCTTTAAACTCATATAGAGAGTCAATACAGGTTATCAATAACTAGTAACTATACCTAGTGAGTTCATAATAAATTTATCCGATATGGAGGAAGACCTAAAGTCAACGCGTAAATTTATTATCTCACTATAAATAAAAGGTGGAGATCATAGGGGTTAATTCTTATCACCACTTGATCACAACCACGAACTTTTCTCTGAGGATTAAGTTTCACAATTAAAAAAATGCTCAAAATCCCATTTAAACATTTTAAAACGCTAAAATTAACGTTTTTCACTGCATAGAAGTGAGTATTGATCACTGGTTGCTTCTGATAAGCCTACCAAATTTCAAATCAACGGAGACCATTAAAATCACAATCTCCAAATCTGTGACCAAATTTGGAAAATATACCATTTTAAGCATATTTTAAGAATTTAAAATATGACTTACATTCTTATCATATACCAATTCATATCAAATCAACCTGTGTTATCATGTTCCAGATTAGACAAAAATAAAATGACAGAAAGAATGACTTTTCGTATGGAAATCACATTTTAATCCGCCAAACCTCCAAGAAAACTCATCTAAACGATCTCGAATCATCAAAATGCGATGTGATTCACTACACAGTAGTGAGTTCTTCTTCACTGATTGTTTCCGATGATCCTACTAAATTTTTGGTCATTCGGAGATCGTGAACTTCACGATCGCAAAAAAGTTAGACCAAATTCGAATAAATTATTTTTAGGATTAAATCCATGTGATTTGTATTCTTGCTATATATCATATCAAGTTAAATTATCATGTGTTATCATGTTCCAGATTTAACATAAATATAGCCAATATATAAAAAATAATTTTTCATATTTATAACAAATTTAATTTAATAAATTGCTTGAAAACCCATCTAAACGACCTCAAAATGCCGAAAAACAGCATGATTCACCGCAAAGCAACGATATCTTCTCACTATATCGTTTTCGATGTACCTACCAGGTTCCAGGTCAATTTGAATTCATCAAATTCATGACCACCGGCATGTAACCAAACTCGGAGAATAACTGTTTTAAGCAGTTTCATAAATTAAAATAAATATGATATTGATTTTCATTCTCCTTATAATTATACTATGAGCTCAAGGCATATATTATGTTCTTCCTATTTCTAGGATACATAATATCTCCTTTTGCAATAAATTATCCTTTTACTAAACACACAAGAACCTAAGATATTATATTTTCTCTCGTCCGGCGAAAACCCCAATATCTCTTCTCATGGATGGAGTTGGCCTCACTAGTACCCAAAGACAAAACTGTTTTTCTAGTTAAAAACCTCCACCACTAATGTAGATTTATCAAGGATAATTTTCACATGGTACATTAAGCAGATTTGAATGACTCAAACAAATAGACCATTTGGTGGATACTACTTATTAATCATTATTCTCAGTCCATGAATAGACATAATTTCACATGTACAAATTTATTAAGAATTTTTCATGAGTTCAAATAAACAAACAACTTTACTAGTAACTATTTATTACTCACAAAATTCTCAATTTACGAGTGAAGATACATGTAGCTCATAAAATTATTTTAGAATATGGACCAGCACTTAAAAGCCATATTATTATATAAAAATTATAGTAAATACCGTCATATTTCACTTAACTATAACCTCCAACCAGAGAATAAAATTCTTCATCGAAAATCCAAGACTAGTAATCACGTAGGGCATGAAAACACAAACCAAAATTTGAGAAGTTTTTTATGTACAAATATGCCAAACGCACCAATCATTAGTCATCCAGGATATCAAATAGAGGATTTTACTTTCTTATAAAATAATTATATCTTCATACAATATCTAGTATACTTTGTAAGACCTAGTTTAATAAAATCCTACACCTCTATTTCGTAATTCAATACAACTACATGTCTATTTACTAATAGCCAACATATAAGCCCATTAGACCACTAGTATTTAATCATGGAGACCATAGGGAGTCACCCCCACCACCATTGAATTAAAAACAAATTAAAACTATGAACAAATAATTTCCAGAAAATAGAAAAACGTCGAAAACAAAATCCAAACGACCTCAAAACGCCAAAAAAGAACATGATTTACTGCTTGACAGTGAGATTTTCTCACCACGTCATTTTCGATGAATCCACAAAATTTTGGCTCAATCAGAGTCTGTCAAGTTCGTTGACCTCCAAAAACACCGGCAATTTGGTCAAAATCGGGTTTTGCCTTTTTCTAGGGTTTACCCAAATATAATCTATATCATCCCAATCAAATATCAATAAAAAATAGTTCTCTTATGATTACAAGAATAATCCAAAATTTTTGCATAGTTTATTGACAAAACAGCAGTGCAGTTTTCCAGAAAACAAGATATACATGTAATTCAAAAACGCACATAAACCCGATATTCTTGTTTCATGAAAAACGTATTATCTAATTAGATTTGAGTGGGATTTGATACCAATTAATGGATTACTATAAGCAGCGGAAGCAATCCCTGTATCAAAATCACATGTAATATAGACAACTAGTGTGAACGAGATTTCACAAGTTACCTCTTGAAGCGTGAACAAAGCTTCTCTATCACGTGATTCTCTAATTCCACAGCAATTCAAAGAAATCACCACCATCAGTACGATCACGATTCCCGAACATTCCACAGTCTTGTCCTGTGTTACCCAAATAATATCCGGAAATAGCAATTTCGTGTGGGCGAAATTTTATAGAAAAATAGGCTAAAAATTTCAGCCACCTTATTCTTCTTCCTCTAGGTGGAAAACCTTATGTATTTATAGCACAAGTTCTAAGGGTAAACTCATTTCCAAAACCTATTGGGTTTTCTTTTCCAATAGGAAAAGGATTCCATTATTTTCTATTCCATTATTTTCTATTATTTAGGCACGGCAGGGACCACATAATTTAATTAACAAGGCTTTCAATTGTGGAGTTAATTTGTAGTTTTTAAAATTAATATCTATCATAATTAATTACGAATTATTCCACTAAAAATTCGTAATTGCACTCCTTATTCAATTTTGAAATTCATCCATTAAATCTTATTTAACTCCCCATGTTGAGATTCAGATACTAATCAATTAAATTAAATTATTGACAATTTAATTTATTGATTATTTCCTTCAGACTTTCGCTTAACTTATTTTCATGTGTAGGATACAAAATCCACCGACCGGGTTTACATATGAAAACTTATAAGCTTTCATAAAGGTGTATCATCAATCTCTAAATCGAGATATGAATTCCATCAACTAACTATTATTTCGCCAATGTACATTATTATTATCCAATTTACCAAGCATATTGACCCATGAAAGAATCTCGCCATTTAATAAATCAAAACAATAATAATATACACAGCTAATAATAATTATTTCAAGATTAAGAGTATAAGTACATTTAATGGCTAGAGAGTTTATTTTATTAAGTCAGTATAAAATATTTATCTCTACTTGGTCTGCTCAATACATACAAATGTACTAGCACAAGAAGTTGGAATTAAACCATTACCATAATCAAGATAAATTATATTTAATCTTGTGCTACAATCATCCATGATGGTTTGTCCAATTTTTAGATTGTGAACTCAAACTTTATACTTATAAGAACCGGTGATTTAGTTACGTGTAAAAGCTAAACTCTATACACTAAATCATCTACTATACAAGTAAAGCACACAGACTAATATATAATCTTTTAACACTGTATTAAAATTGAATAAATAATTATTCTATAATAAATACTATATCCAAACCAAACCCATGGTTAATAAAATATATCCCAACACTAATAACAGATCAAGTTTAGAAAAATTCAATGAGAACTTGCCTTACCACATCTAATCTTTATTTAGTTAAAATGTATGTTTTAATCTATATGTAGGAAATATATTATATTTGAATGAAATTTAGAACTATACTACCCCCAAATATGGAATGACATAGTTTAACATAAAATATGGGTAACTATGTGGTTGAACATTTAATAATTTTGATAAATTTGTAAAAATTCACAAGCAAAGGATCAAAAGTGCCTATTTAAATTAATTGAAGGTTAATGTTCTGCGTGATTTGAGGCCTCGAGTAGGTCCGCGTTATGTTATAGGACTTGTTGGAATATTCGAACAGGGTCCCGGGTAGCCTCGGGTGAGTTTCGGACAAGGTTCAAATCATTTCGTTTCATGTTGCATTGCTGAAGAGGAACTAGACCTATGATCACACCTGCAGCTGGTTCACGCAGGTGCGGTGGTCGCAGATGTGATAAAGGGATCGCAGAAGCGAGGTGAGACCTGGGCGAGGATGATCTCAGAAGCGGACTTAACGGCGCATCTGCGCGTCCACAAAAGCGTAAGTCTAGCCACAGAAGCGATGTAGGGCACAGAAGCGGAAGCTAGTTGGCGCACCTGCGTGTGCGCAGAAGCAGGAAAACTCCACAACTGTGAAAAGGCTGGTCTTCATAGGGCTTCGCAGAAGCGATATTTTTCTGCAAAAGCAGAGGTCGCAGATGCGACAATTTGACTGCATATGCGGAAATTCTGGGCAGAAGCTTTATATTGAGGTTTTGGGTTCTTTTATAATAATTTTAGATGTGGGACTCAGATTGAGGTTATTTTGGAGGCAAATTTCATCACAAGTATTGGGGTAAGTGTTATACACTCGGTTTTGATTATATTACATGATTTTGACTTCATTTTTGGTAATTGAATTATGAGTCTTAAAGAGAAAAATTGGGGATTTTACCTTAAACTTTTATAGAGTGAGTTTTTGAGTTTTGAATGTCAATTCAGAGTCGGATTTGAGTGAAAATGGTATGGTTGGAATTGTAATTAAATGAGTATCAGATTTTATAAGTTTCGTCGAGTTCCGAGGCTTGGGCACGGGTTGGTCCTTTGGGTTGATTTTAGGCTTTTGATTAAAGATTCGACCTTTATTGATCGGGTTGTTTCCTTTGGCATTATTTGATGTATTTGAGTTGTTTTTTGCTAGTTTTGAGCCGCTCGATGGTCGGTGCCCACGGGATGGCAGTTTTGGAGCATCGTTTGGCTTGTTTGGTATTGGGCTTGTTCGAGGTAAGTAACACTTCTAAACTTGGAGCTGAGGGTATGAACCCTGCTTATGCATGTTATATGATTTGTTTGGAGGTGATGGACATGCTAGGTGACGGGCGTGTGGACGTGCACTGTAGAAATTGAGACTCGGTCGATTCCGTAAAGCTATGTAGCCAATTGACTTGTATTTTCCATGTATTTTTCATGTGTTAGAGAAACCGAGCTGTGACTCATGTTAGAAATCATGCTTAGGCAAATGCTGGTATTATTGAGATCCACTGAGGTCATTCCTGCTATCGAATTATATGTTTAAATTAGAATTCCATACTTAGTCATGTTCATTCATTGCATATCATATCTCAGTACCTATTGCTATTTATAGATACATCATATCATCATTTTGGGCTAGCTTCGGACATTGTGAGCCCGAGAGACTGGAGAGATTAATGACTGAGTGAGGCCGAGGGCCTGATGGTGGGTGATATTTAGGGGATCGGGCTGCACGACGCAAAATATTTGATTGATTTATGCTTGATTTGGTTTATTATAGTGCTTGGGCTGAAGGAGCCCCTCCGGAGTCTGCACACCCACAGTGAGCGCAGTTGATACTATATTGAAGGTTGGATCTTCCCTGGACATGGATCTTGCCTAATTATTTATATTGAGGGATGGATCTTCCCTAGGATGGATTGGCCCTACACAATACTAAGTGACTGCATATATATATATATATATATATATATATATATATATATATATATATATATAT
>MCJB01022727.1:80922-97368 GCA_002018475.1 Nicotiana obtusifolia | reverse complement strand
TACATATATATATATATATATATATATATATATATATATATATATATATATATGGGATGCATCTTCCCTGGGCTGGATCGGTCATATACAGTACTGAGTAACTGTGCGCGGGCTGTCATTTATATTTGCGTTGGATCTTCCCTGTACAGTGCCGAGTGACTGAGCGTGCTCTATATTGAGCGTGATGAGTGAAAATGCGAGACAGTGAGATTGAGTACTCTGAGAGTGTGAGTACATGAGTTCATCATTGTGCTGCATTGCATTATACATGCATACTTGATATGTAGGCATAGAGAACTATTTTTCCTCATGCCATTTGGTAATGGAATTTCTTATCTGTCGCTAAAGTTATTGAGAAAAATATCAGATTTAAGACTTACTCATATTTTTGGTGATTTCGGCAAAAGATTTGAGTTTTACTGTTATACTTGAAAAGAAAATGTTTATTTTCCATAATTGTATACGAGCTGAGCATTTATTTATTGAGTTATTTATTGTACCATCCTTATTATATTCTTCTGAACTGTTGCTGGTATTGGAGTTGGACTCTGACCTTCGTCCCAGCTCATCACTACTTTCAACTTAAGGTTAGATTTATTACTTATTGAGTACATGACGTCGGATGTACTCATACTACACTTCTGCACCTTGTGTGCAAATTTTGGACGTTGATTTTGTTGTGTATGACGGAAGCTAGCATTGAAGACGTACCTGCATTCCAGTTACAGCTGCCTCTTGTTCATGGTAATCCTAGACTTATGAAAATTTGTTATGTACATTCAGGCAGATGATGTATTTATTTCATACTAGCTTTGTAAACTCTAAATCTTAGAAGCTCATGATTTGTACTACCAGTCCTTGGGAATTCTTGTATAACAGTTCAGTTATATTATCATTTCTTCTTATAAATATCATTTGAACTGATTTGTTGTTAACTGGCTTACCTAGGAGGTTGGGTTAGGTGCCATCATGGCTAGTTGGATTTGAGGTCGTGATAAGGTGGTATCAGAGCTCTAGGTTCATAGGTTCTACAAGTCATGAGCAAGTCTCTAGTAGAGTCTTGCGGATCGGTATGATGACGTCCACACGTATTTTCGAGAGGCTACGGGGCATTTAGGATAATTTCCTATTGTTCTTTTCTTATCGTGCAGAATTGATTCAGCTTGAAATATAACTCTTTGAATTCCCTCCAAGCATTCGTGTGCGCATGTGAGCGCTTGGTATCAGTTGTGCGTCGCCGGCTTGTGATTCCATGGATGAGGTGTGAGATGTGATTCGGTGTGATGATGATCGGTCAGTCTGGAAGACTTGAGGCGGGGGTTTGACTGTAGCTCAAGCACGGGGATTTCGATTGTATGAGTACGTTCTTTTGGACTCATATGTCTGGTAGTGTCCCTATTAGCTAATATTATAACTTGATGAGTGGCCGGATGGTTATATGATGAGTATGATGTGATTGCAGGATGTGTTCAGCTGGTTTGATTGTGACGAGAATAGTTGCCTGAGATGTAAAAAGGACTATTGGGTGCTAGATTTTTGTCTTGATGTGATGTATAATCTCGAGTTATGAGTCTGTTGAAATATTTTTCATGTTGTTTAATTATGGAACGAAGTAAATTTTCATATCTTATTGTGAGTTCAAACTCAGGAAAATTAAGTGATGGCGTAGTAATCACGGCTGCAAAAAGGTATAGCAAGATGCCAATTTGAGGCTAAGCAGGTGGGTTATCTCTTGCGGAGTAATCTACAGAGATGTGATCCTTATAATGTTGTGTGGAGAGTTTCTCTTCTACCAGCGGGGTATATGAATTGACATTTGGATTTGAATTCGGTTGAGAAAGTTGACCTGATCGTCATATTGATGTATGCAAGCTTAGTAGATGATTTGAGATACTATATGGTTTGTGTTATGTGAACTTATGAAGGATTTAGTTGAATCTCCAAACGGTATTATGGCAGTAATAGAGTATGAGTATGGTGAGTTATCAAATGTTCTATTCTATGGCATTGAGCTAAGTGGTGGAGTCTGCTATCGAGGATTTGATTGTATGGTTATGTGTTGCATTGGTTTTCGTTTGAGGTATACTTGTGAATCAGTTATGACCTACAGAGGTTGAGACCGAGGATGACTCGAGTAAGCGAATTTCCCGATGCGGGTTGTACTACACTTTATGGATATATGAAAATCATGGAATGAGTTGGGTTGTTATTCGTGACGGATGTAGTGTGCACAGTGTATTGCGTTAAGGCAAGGTTACTTCTTTAGGTGTTGTTGTGCTAATGAGGCACAGGTCGTTCGGCCCATTGGGTGGTTGTCACGACCCAAACTGGAGGGCCATGACTGGCACCCGGGCCATACTTGCCGAGCACCAACGCACATTTTATCTAACTTTGTTATTATCTATAAGGGCCGATGAGATCAGTATAAATGGTAGACATGAATCCTAAAAAACCAATAATGGCAGATAATGGCATGAACATATATGTCATGAGCCGACAAGGCTGTCATGAAGCTACGTATAAGGTGCAAGCTGACAAGCAGCCATGAGAGACTATACAACAAAAATTAGTCGACAAGGAATTCCAAACTATACATGAGTCGACACATGTTTATGAGCCTCTACAGGAACATAAGTGATGCAACATTGCCGGAACAGGGCCCCGACATACCCATAATGCCTATAACAAAAATGCATACCAAGACCACGGCAAGTCTGGATAAGGGATATCGCCAATAACTACTGAACTGGGCAGCCTATTGTGGTGGGGGAGCTTCGCCTACCTGTCTATCAGGACCTGCATCACGACATGCAGCGTCCACGAATAAAAGTACGTCAGTACGAATAAAGTACTGAGTATGTAAGGCAGGAAAGCATAAGTAAGAGCAATAATGGAAAAAGGAATAGAGAATATACAACCTGTAACATTTACGTACCTCTGAGGGCTATTGACATGAATGCATGATGCATATATATATATATACACACACATAAAATTTTAAAACATACGCCCCATAAGAAGGGAAAAAATGTAAGTATTGCTAGCCTCTAAGAATGGAGTATCTTTGGAAGCTCGTTCATTACATTACGCACATTCGAAGTCATGCAAAAGAAGGAAAGGGATTGTCTCATATACATTGTATATACTGCCCAATATCAAGCTATGGAAATGCCACGACTCCTTAGTCTACAATAAGAGAAATGACACTATCGTTATCGTTTAAGCGTCGTAAAATTATGTATCAACCGTAACCTATTTTACGATGAAACGGACATCACCTTCCCTATTTATATGACTTCCCACAAGTTAAAAAAATCACCAAACAGCCCAAACAACATCAATAATAACCATATTGAGCCTCCCAAAACAATCCACCAACCAACAACATTACTGGCAAGCCTTTCAACATATATCTCACAAGTTCTAGCTTCAACGACTTAGCCGTAACTTGGATATATTAAATACATGTAGGGTAAGAGGTCCTTACCTTTAAATAGAAATAACAAATCCAATTTGACCTTAATTGATCACGAAATATCCCTCCAATGCTGCCACAAGAACAAGGGAGCGAAGCTAGCAATCAATTAGGGTTTTTCGGCACTAGAATCACTTTAGAAGGCTTGAAATCACCTAGGTTGATATTAAAACTTGAAGGAGTATTTTAAAGAACATAAACAACTTAAAAAACCTCCAACACAAGCTGGAACAACACAAAAATCAGCAACAACTAGAAGAATAAGGAACTTACTAGCGCCACGGGATTCCCGACACTTGATTTGTGTTGTTTTCCCTTTGTTTTAGTCTTGGATCATGAGAGAACCTTGAGAGGGTGTTCTTAGGGTTCTAAGGTCTGCATATACTGGAAACAAATGACTTAAAATCGGGGTTGAGGCATGTTATAAACATCTGCAAGTCTTAACCGCCTATGTGGGCCCCATTGAGAGCTGCTTGGGGCAGTCTCGCGAAAACGCGAATATCTCTCAACTCGGAGATCGTATCGGCAAATGCTTTAATGCTTAGAAACTAGACGCATATACCTTGAATTTTATGGGTATATCACCCCGTAATTCCAAGTAAATTGGGAGAAAATCTTAGTGACATTTGACCTTAAGTATGAGTAAAATTATGAACGTAAGTTGCGACAATTTTTGTTGACTTTTGTTTCATAACTCGTTTGACGTCAAGACTTATGAAATGGATATTATATGATTCAAATACCTTAATACATAACCTCTTGGTAATATTAATCACCTCTAGATTTACCCAAAAATACGAGTTACAACATCCTTGATTCGTTTAACTTCTAGTACTTGTTAACCAATCTTATACACCCTTGTATCATATAAGACCAATAGCACTAAATTCTTATCATCTCAAAGATAATCTCTTCTAGGACCTATGTATACTAACTTACGGCGTAAGCTAACTTATGCGAATATGGGTTGTAACACCCTCCCCCTCTTAGGAACATTCGTCCTCGAATGTAAGGGTTTACAGGGAGTCTAACTCATCGTGGATTTCTGACGGAAATTTCTGGCTGAGTTTCCTTTATAAAGTGGACACTAGCCAAACTTGCAAGCAGTTAAACCCAACCTGTGGCCTTACAAGGCTGTACAAAGCATTATAGATATGTACATTATCTGCATATCACCATTTTGTATTAAGAAAGAGTATTCTCAAGTTATTGCTTACCTCATAGAGACATTTCTCCTTCTAATGCGTCCTATGTCCCCCCGGCATCTTCGTTATCTTTATTCTGGAACACGTAAGGGTATTTAGACATCATCTCATCTTCTGCTTCCCATGTCATTTCTTCCATATTATTATTCCTCCACAATACTTTGACGGAAGCTACATCCTTTGTTCTCAGCTTGCGGACTTGTCGATCTAATATAGCCACTAGTATTTCTTCATATGATAGATCCTTTGTAACTTGTACATCTTTGATGGGGACGACCCGAGAAGGGTCTCCAATACATTTCCTCAACATAGATACATGGAATATAAGGTGGACAAATTCCAATTCAGATGGCAATTCTAACTCATAAGAAACCTGTCCAATTCGTTGAAGAATTTTGTACGACCCGATATACGCAGATTCAGTTTACCATTCTTCCCAAAGCGCATAACACCCTTCATCGACGAGATCTTCAGGAAAACCCAATCACCAACCTCAAATTTCAGGTCACGACGTCGGACATCGGAATAAGACTTTTGCCTGGTTTGTGCCGCCTTCAGTCGCTCTTGTATCACTTTCACCTTCGCAATGGCTTGGTGAATCAAATCTGGCCCATACAATTCTGTCTCACTGACTTCGAACCATCCAACTGGTGATCTACATCTCCTTCCGTATAGTGCCTCGTATGAGGCCATTTTAATACTAGAATGGTAGCTATTATAGTAGGCGAATTCTATGAGTGCCAGATGATTATCCCAGTTCCCCTTGAAATCTATAACACATGCTCGTAGCATATCTTCAAGTGTCTGAATACAACGTTCAACCTGTCCGTCAGTCTGCGGATGGAATGTCGTGCTGAAATTCACTTGTGTGCCTAAACCCTTCTGGAAAGACCTCCAAAAGTTAGTCATAAATTGAGCTCCGCGGTCTGATATAATATTTAATGGCACACCATGAAGCCTAACAATCTCCTTGATATACAATTTAGCATAATCTTCAGCTGTGTAAGTCTATCAACTATCACCCAGATGGAGTCAAACTTATCATAAGAGCGAGGTAATCCCATAATGAAGTCCATATTAATCACTTCCCATTTCCAAGTCGGAATCTCTATATTTGAATCAATCCACCGGGTTTCTGATGCTCAATCTTTACTTGTCGACAATTAGGGCACTAGGCTACAAATTTTGCAATAGACTTCTTCATGTTATCCCACCAATACTGCTCCTTAATGTCATGATACATCTTTGTCGAACCAGGATGGAGGGAATATCGAGACTGATGAATCTCAATCATAATTATCTCTCTCAATCCTGCTACATTAGGTACACATAATCGGCCCTGATATCTTAGTGCCCCATCTCCTCCAATCTCAAAAGCCATAATTTTACACTGCTGAACGCTCTCTCTCAATCGTACTAAGGTAGGATCTTCATATTGCCGTGCTTTTACCTCGGTTACTAAAGATGATTCTGACGTATTCTGTATAGTAACACCTCCGTCATCAGAGTCTAACAATCTGATTCTCATATTGGCTAGCTGATGAAGCTCTTTAGTCAACCCCTGTCTACTTGCCTCAATGTATACTAGCCTTCCCATTGACTTACGACTGAGAGTGTCTCCCACAACATTGGCTTTACCGGGATGGTACAATATCTCGACATCGTAATCTTTGAGTAATTCAAGCCACCTACGTTGCCTCATATTCAACTCCTTCTGCTTGAAGATGTATTGTAAACTTTTGTGATCTACGTAGATGTCAACATGGACACCGTATAAGTAGTGCCGTCAAATCTTCAAAGCATATATTACTACAGCCAATTCCAAATCATGAGTCGGGTAATTTCATGCTTCTTTAATTGTCTTGATGCATAACCAATCACCTTCCCACGTTGCATCAATACGCACCCCAAACCTACACCTGAAGCATCACAATATACCACATACCCTTCTGTTCCTTCTGGGAGAGTAAGCACTGGCGCGGAGGTCAACCGATTCTTTAGCTCCTGGAAACTATGTTCACAAGCGGTGGACCATTGGAACTTGGTAGCCTTCTATTTCAACTTAGTCAATGGTGCTGATATAGAGGAAAACCCTTCTACAAACCTCCTATAATATCCTGCTAGCCCTAGAAAGCTGTGGACTTCTGATGGTGTTGTAGGTCTTGGCCAATTTTTCACTGCATCGATCTTTTGAATGTCAACACTAATACCCTCGTCAGATATCACATGGCCAAGGAATGCTACTGAGTTTAGCTAGAATTCACATCTAGAGAGCTTAGCATACAACTTACGATCCCGAAGGGTCTGTAATACTATCTGCAAGTGGCCTGTATATTCTGTCTCTAAACGAGAATACACCAGAATGTCATCAATGAATACAATCACGAACACATCGAGATAGGGCCTGAATACACTATGCATGAGATCCATAAAACCTGCTGGGGCATTTGTTAGCCCAAACGACATTACCAAGAACTCAAAATGCCCATATCTTTCCCGGAACGCTATTTTTGGAATATCCTTCTCCTTGACCCTCACCTGATGATACCCCGAATGTAAGTCAATCTTGGAAAAATACTTGGCACCCTGGAGTTGGTCAAACAGGTCGTCAATCCTTGGAAGTGGATATTTGTTCTTTATAGTAAACTTATTCAACTGTCGATAATCGATACACATCCTTAACGACCTGTCTTTCTTTCGCACGAACAAGACTGGCGCACCCCAAGGTGAAGTGCTAGGCCTAATGAAGCCCTTATCCAGCAAGTCCTTCAACTGTGCCTACAACTCTCGCAACTCTGCCGGGGCCATCCTGCATGGAGAGATAGAGATCGGTTGAGTGTCAGGCAACACATCAATGCTAAACTCTATCTCCCTTTCAGGAGGAAGACTTGGGAGTTCATCTGGGAAAACATCTGGAAATTCATTGACCACGGGGATTGATTGTAGAGTAGGCGGCTTCGCCTCCGCATCCCTAACGCGAACAAGATGATAAATGTAACCCTTTGAGATCATCTTCCTTGCCTTAAGATAGGAAATAAATATATCTTTTGGCGTAACAATGTTCCCCTTCCATTCGATGACGGGTTCACCAGGAAATTGAAACCTAACCATCTTCGTACGACAATCAACATTTGCATAGCATGAGGCCAACCAGTCCATTCCCATTATCACATCGAAATCAACCATTTCTAACTCAAATAAATTCGCTGAGGTTTGACGACTACAAATCATCACTGTACAACTGTATATACCTTTCTAGCAATCACTGATTCTCCTATCGGAGTAGATACCGCAAGTGGTTTACTTATTAATTCAGGTTTGACGCCAAACTTATTAGCCACAAAGGGTGTAACATATGATAATGGAGATCCCGGATCAATCAACGCATATACATCATAAGAAAACACAGACAATATACCTGTAACAACATCCAGAGATGACTCGAGATCCTGTCAACCTACTAGAGCATATGTTTGATTTTGAGTACCACTCGAACTCAGCACTGCACCTCTACCTCTACCACGACCTGTCGACTGTTGAAAACCCCGTGCTGGAGGTCGAACTGATGAGGAAGAACCAGCCACAGATCTAGTCAGCTGAGCCATACCACCACCTCCTCTGTTAGGACAATCCCGCCTCATATGGCTAGGCTGTGCGCAAGAATAGCATGCATCGGAACCTCGACGGCACAGTCCAAAGTGGGCCTTGCCACACTGATCACAACGAGGTGTTGGGGGTCTCGTCTGACTAGTATCCCTATGATATTGTGAGCCTGATGCCCCCAAACTTTGGCCTGAACCAGAATAGGTAAATTCATTATACTAAGGCCTCTAAAAGCGTGGAGGAGCACTAGCTACATATGACGCCAAACTCCTCGAAGACTGGGACCTGACACTACCTCTGAAGTCACCAGAATACCCTGCAAAACTCACCCTCTTATGCTGGCCCCTATCATGCTCTATGTCTGCTCTTTGCTGGCGCTTACGATCCTCTAGTGTATGGGCATAAGCCTGAATACGGGAAATATCCATGCCCTATACCAAGGAGGCTGTCGTGCACTCATTTATCAAATGCGGTCCCAATCCGTTCACGAACAGGTGCACCCTATCACTCATCTCGGCCACTATATGGGGACCATACCTCGCTAAAGAATCAAACTGCATACTATACTCTCGCACACTCATATTACCCTGTCGAAGGTTCAAGAACTTATCAGCTCTAGCTCATCGTATCTCAATTGGCAGGTAGTGATGAAGAAAGGCCTCAGAAAATTCCTTCCACACAGGTGGGGGAGCGTTCGGACCCCTGGGTCTTTCCCAACTATCATACCACAAAACTGCTAAATCCCGTAACCGATAAGAAGCCAACTCTACTGCCTCTATATCACTAGCATACATAACCCGCAGTGTACGATGAACCTGATCAATAAAAGTTTGCAGGTCCTCCTTGGGGTCTGATCCTGTAAACACTAGATGATCTAGATTAATAAAATCACGAACTCTCGCACTAACCGGTTTATCAGCAGCACCGGTATTCTGCCTCTGAGCCTGAGCAGTAACCAAGTTAGTCAATAACTGTACCGCAGTCTGCATATCCCGATCTGTAGTACCAGATGGAGGAACTGGAGATGTTGGGTGCCTTCTAATATCCTCTAGAGGAGAAGGAGTGAATGAGGTTTGAGACAGCATCTCACTCTGAGGCTCACTTTGGCCTGCCCTGGCGGGAGGCACCTGACTGGTACCCTCTCCCGCAGCTGTATCAAGGCATCTACTAATCACTTGCTTCCTAGTCATGGGCATCGCTGAAAAGAACATGGTGAATATTAGAGACGAATACTTACGACTCAGCTCTGTGCACGATCTAGATTCAGGAAAAAGGTAACAACCCTAAATGTCATGCGGCCTCCTGATTATAAACGTGGCGCGCTACATAACATAAACAACTTAAAAAACCTCCAACACGAGCTAGAACAACACAAAAATCAGCAACAACTAGAAGAATAAGGAACTTACTAGCGCCACGGGATTCCCGACACTTGATTTGTGTTGTTTGCCCTTTGTTTTAGTCTTGGATCATGAGAGAACCTTGAGAGGGTGTTCTTAGGGTTCTAAGGTCTGCATATACTAGAAACAAATGACTTAAAACCGGGGCTGAGGCATGTTATATACATCTACAAGTCTTAACCGCCTATGTGGGCCCCACCGAGAGCTACTTGGCGCAGTCTCGCGAAAACGCGAATATCTCTCAACTCGGAGATTGTATCGGCAAACGCTTTAATGCGTTAGAAACTAGACGCATATACCTTGAATTTTATGGGTATATCACCCTGTAATTCCAAGTAAATTGGGAGAAAAGCTTAGTGACATTTGACCTAAAGTATGAGTAAAATTATGAACGTAAGTTGCGACAACATTTATCGACTTTCGTTTCATAACTCGTTTGACTTCAAGACTTATGAAATGGATATTATATGATTCAAATAACTTAATATATAAAATCTAGGTAATATTAATCACCTCTAGATTTACCCAAAAATACGAGTTACAACATCCTTGATTCGTTTAACTTCTAGTACTTGTTAACCAATCTTATACACCCTTGTATCATTTAAGACCAATAGGACTAAATTCTTATCTAAAAGATAATCTCTTCTCGGACCTATGTAGACTAACTTACGGTGTAAGCTAATATATGCAAATATGGGTTATAACAATGGTGCAATTGAGATTTCAGTAGAGTGGATGACTCTTGAGAAGATTCTAATGGATCCAAGATTTATATGTGGCAATTGAGAATTTTCCAGACTTGTATGTGGCTAAAATTTGATATTTGCATTGGACGGTGTCGAGACTCGCGGTATTTCTATATAATTATAGATCTTTCATTTCGGTATCATAAAGGCGTAGGAAATGGCTTCAGATTCACAGAAAGTCTCTTCAGAATGGGTGTCTCGGTTGTAGTATGGTTGGAGCATTTAGGAGGGAATACAGGGGCTTATGGGCCTTAGGACGGTGTGGTTTTATGCTAGGATCTTGTGGGGTGAGTTTTGGTTAAGGATCGTGGTGTTATGGCAAGGTAAGTGTCCATTTGAGGGTAATTCATAAGGAACTCAGAGAAATAGGACAACTTGGTAACAGCTTAGATCATCACGATAATGGATACGATCAGTTCTTTGGGTTCTTCTGATGCGATGAGCCTCTACAGGTGTTTCGTGGTAATGCTCTTGGGTTTTGGTGACCTGCGTGACTTGGCTGAGCTAGAGAGATTTGGTTCTATAGCTAGGTTAAGTGCAAATGGATTTCAAAGTGTTCTCAATGGTTTCTACCACGGTTCGAGGTGTATATTTCATGTTGGCGTGAGGAGCGTGTTGCGCGTTGTGATTTTCTCCTGGATCAGATCAAATAAAAGGTTCATGGCTAATTGGGTATGTAGTTTGCTTGTGACTCATAGTTGATTATGATATTCTTATACGTTTCATAGTCATGATAGATGCGGTATGTCGTTTGGAATTAAGATTTGCGTGTACAAGTTCACGGTTTAGTTTTGAAAGGAAGGGCACGAATTCTTAGACAACATGAGGGATTTCAGATGACTAGATGAATGATATTACTACTTGGTATTGCTTGAGGAGAGCGTGCATTTAGAAGGTGCACTGAGTGTTGACTTACGGATGCTTCATTGTATTGCGGTACTCGCCTGGTTGATCGACTGCTGATTTCAGATTTTGGCTATGTTGCGCGAAAGAACTATAGAAGTATTCCTCGTGGGATGATCGTGTATGAGAGATGTGTTAGACATTATCAGATATGGTGATTCGTGTGTTCTAAGGATTTGGAGACCAGGAATTCTCTGAAGCAGATTGTTTCGTGTTTGTGGACTGTGAAGATGTAGCCAAAGCTAGTCAGATGATAGTATATGTTATGGTTAGGCCATTATTCACTTTCAGAGGATTATTTATCTATTTGTGGATGACCAGAGTTGATTGGAGGCCCATTGATAGGCCCAACGAGGATGTGTATTATACATCGGGTCGAATTGGTCGACTCTGTATTGCTATTTTTGAGGGATGTACCCTTCGATTAAAGTTGAGATTATTCGTGTTCTATTATGTTCTATGAGTTACTCTTCTATGCCAAGAGGGATTGTGATTCGTTGGTTATATGCACACATGGTGCGGCTCTATTTGGGCCTTATAGCGAAATATGATCGAGATGGGTATTAGGGTGTGGAATGAGTAATTGTGCATTGGTTATGTTTTTTCCAGACCGTGGTATTGTGTTATTTGTTTCTCTGTGGTTATGGTCATGCATCTTGGGTACTTGATGTCGAATTGCGCGTGGTTTCTGATTTCGGGCTTGGTGGCTTGGGGTATTTCATATTGACTAGTGTTTGGACGGGATCACGCATTGCAGCGGAGTTATGTTGAGATATGATCCTTTGTGTTAGTTTCGTGTGTCTTGGTTCGACTATGTATGATAGGTTCGTAGCATTTCAATTGTCATGGTGTTTGTTGAACTTGCGGGATGGTTATCTCGTTTGAGTCTTTTTCCATGATTGAGTACATTTGGATTGTTGGTTATTGGTGCACGGATTGCACGGGTTGTGGCTTAGTGTTGTATTGATGTGACAAGTCACTAGAGTGGTTGTGTTTGATGAGATGAGGACATTGGACCTAGAATGGATACTATCGAATTTGATTACGGAAGAACAATATCGGAAGTTGGCCTAGGATTTGGCTTGGGTTCTTGTCGGACGAGAGAGAGCTCCATGACTAGTTGGTCTGATGAGTGGTTGTGAGTTTCTATGTGATTCTTTCATTATCGACAGTGCACGAAGGTTTCAGAATGAAATTTTGTTTTATACGAGGTTTATTAACGGTATTGGGTTGTTTTAAGCAGCTACTGTGATCGGAAATTTTGCAACAAATATGTGAGTCATATGGTATGTCATGTGATTACATCTTGGGCTATGGTTATGGTTTGATACAGCCTATTCAGACTTATACAGTGTGTAGATGCGGGATTCGGGTCTTGTAGGAAATCCCTGATGTTGGAAATTTGATTCTGTGGTTTACGGGCCGAGGTTGAAGTAATGATCTTCAGTTATGTTATGTTGTCAGGCCTATATGGAATAGGGTGACGTGGGATCGCCCCTGGGTATGTGCATGGTAAGGCTACACGGCAGTTTTATGGCTTTGGAACAACTCTTGGCACGTTCAAGGACGAACATATGTTTAAGTGGGGGAAGATGTAACGACCCGACCGGTAGTTTTGAGCATTTGTACTTCGCTCGGTAGTTTGAGGGCATGAGTAGCTTCGTATGATGAATTATACTTGTGTAAATAATCGGTTTTGGTTTCCAGGTTCTTTGGAATCGATTTGGAATTTCATCATTGAAGCTTTAAGTTGGAAGAGTTGATCAAGTTTGACTTTGGTGAATTTGACCCCAGAACGGATTTTGATGGTTCCGTTAGGTCCGGATAGTGATTTTTGGACTTAGGCGTATACCTGAATTTGTATTTGGATATTTCTAGAAGGATTCAGCGCTAATTGGCGAAAGTTGAAAATTTGAAGGTTTGAAAAGTTCATGAGTTTGACCGAGAGTTGACTTTGAGGATATCGAACTTGATTTGAGGTTCCAGGAATTGGAATAGCTTCACTATGTTATATTGGACTTGTGTGCAAAATTTGGGTTCATTCCGAGTTGATTTGATATGTTTCGGCATAAGTTCTGGAAGTTGAAAGTTCAAAGTTCTTTTGAGTTTGAATTGAGGTGTGATTCATCGTTTCGATGTTGTTATGCGTGATTTGAGGCCTCGAGTAGGTCCACGTTATGTTATAGGGCTTGTTGGTATATTCAGACAGGGTCCTGGGTGGCCCGAGTGAGTTTCGGACGAGGTTCGGATCATTTCGTTTCCTGTTGCATTGCTGAAGAGGAACTAGACCTGGTGTGATCGCACATGCGGCTGGTTCACGCAGGTGCGATGGTCGCAAATGTGATAAAGGGATCGCAGAAGATAGGTCAGACCTCGGCGAGGATGATTGCAGAAGCGGACTTAAGGGCACATCTGCGCGTCCACAAAAGCGTAAGTCTAGCCGCAAAAGCGGCGTAGGGCACAGAAGTGGGAGCTGGTTGGCGCACCTGCGTGTGCGCAAAAGCAGGAAAACTCCACAGCTGCGGCAAGGCTGGTCTTCATAGGGCTTCGCAAAAGCGAGATTTTTCAGTTGAAGTGGAGGTCGCAAATGCGACAATTTGACCGCATATGCGGAAATGCTAGGTAGAAGCTATACATTGAGGTTTTTGGTTCTTTTATCATATTTTGAGATGTGGGACTCGTATTGAGGCAATTTTGGAGGCAAATTTCATCACACGGATTGGGGTAAGTATTCTACACTCGGTTTTGATTATATTTTGTGAAGTTATCTTCATTTTTGGTAATTGGACTATGAGTTTTAAAGAGAAAAATTGGTGATTTTAGCCTAAAGTTTCATAGAGTGAGCTTTTGAGTTTTGAATGTCAATTAGGAGTTGGATTTGAGTGAGACTAGTATGGTTGGACTCGTAATTGAATGGCTTGTCGGATTTTATATGTTTCGTCGAGTTTCGAGACGCAGGCCGCGGTTGGACTTTTGGGTTGATTTTGGGCTTTTGATTAAAGATTCAACCTTTATTGATCGGATTATTTCCTTTGGCATTATTTGATGTATTTGAATTATTTTGGCTAGTTTCGAGCCGTTCAGTGGTCGATACGTGCAGGATGGCATTTTTGGAGTATCATTGGGCTTGCTCGGCATAATATCCAAAAATATCTACGTACAACCTGGATCAGTAGTCATAAGTGCACGAACTTCTAGAAGTGCTACAAATAAAGTCTGAAATAAGTACAATTGTCTCGAATAAAATGAAGAGTAAATAAAGAAAGTGGAAGGGGACTTCAAGGTCTGCGGACGCCAGCAGATCTACCTCGAGTCTCCAAATATGCCAATCCGAGCTGATGCACCTCACGTACAGCTGGGACTAGTACCAAAATCTGCACAAGAAGTGCAGAGTGTAGTATGAGTACAACTGACCCAATGTACTCCGTAAGTGCCGAGCTAACCTTGACGAGGTGGTGACAAGGCTATGACAGGACACTCACGTAATTAAACCTGTACATGCGAGAATATATATATATACAACATAACAAAAAATAGAGATTAAACACATACTAGTGGGAGGGGACATGCAAGAAGGGGTACATGATACGCTATCTACAATAGGAAATGACAACATGAAACAGTCAATAAACCTCCAACCAATGAAAACGGGTAACCAAAAATGAATAAAGATTGCACGGCATCACCCATCATCCTTTTACTCTCAAGCTCACCATGAAACAATAATAATGGCACGGCATAACCCTTCGTACTTTTACCCTCAATCTCTCCATAAAATTAATAAATACGGCACGGCATCACCCTTTGTGCTTTTACTCTCAATTTCATCACGAAACAATAAATACAGCATGACATTACCCTTCATGCTTTTACTCTCAATTTCATCATAAATCGATGAATACGGCACGACATCACCCTTCGTGCTTTAACTCTCTTTCTCACTATGTATTAATCAATAATGAAACAATAATCGGCACGGCATCACCCTTCATGCTTTAATAATCTCCCTTACCAGGTAGCGATGAATATATACATGATTAGGGAAATAGAATAAGCAAGAATAAGCCTTACGTCAACAACGGTTCCACAATACCAAACCTCAACTTCCTAAAATACTCAATTATCACAAATAGTTCATAAATGCGTAAAGAACGATCAATTAAGTAATAAACTAGTCTAAGCATGGATATCGTAATCAAAAGAGGATATAAATTACAAGGTACAAGTCCCACCCGCATGCTTTAACCCAACAACAACGCATAAGTACTTGACACCTCACATATATGATGTACCCAAATATTTAAACATGTAGCAAATAGGCAAACAAGTCCTAATCCCTCAAGTCAAGTTTAACCACGACACTTACCTCACTACACAGTCAATTAGTGCTCTACCAGGGCCTTTCCTCTAGAATTCGCCTCGAAACCACTCACATCTAACCATAATCGACTCGATAACGTCAAATAATGATAGGGGAATCAATTGCAATACATAAAGATAGGATTTTTACACTTTTCCCAAAAAGTTAAAAAATCAACCCTGGGCAGCTTGGTCAAGACTCGAGGTTCAGACCAAAATCCATTTACCCATTCACCCATGAGCCCGATGATGTAATTAGTTTTGAAATCTGATCCCAAATTGAGGTCTAAATCTCGAATATTGTAAAAACCCCCAAATTCTTCCTAAATCCCTAGTTATCTACCATGGAGGAACAAGGATTAGGGCTAGAAATTAATGGGTGATGTTAGAAATGGAAGGAAATGAGTTAAAGTGTACAAACCTATGGATTGGTGATGAGTTTCCCCTTCAAGATCGCCTCTAGGCTGAGCTCTAACAGAAGGTTTATGAAAAAATGGGAGAAATCCCGTTTTTGAAACTTTTAAATCACTGGGTGTCAGGTGTTCATCACGTTCGCGAGACACCTGACGTATTCGTGAAGAGCACTGCAGATGGCTTACGCGATCGCGGTGAGTATCTCTATGCGTTCGTGAAGGTTCAACCTGCCTCACCTCCGCATTCGCGAGCCTGGGCTCGCGTTCGCGTAGAGTAACCTCAACTCCCATCCCAACCTATCTAATACTACGCGTTCGCGAAGAGCAGACCCCCCCCCC
>MCJB01022727.1:21456-80902 GCA_002018475.1 Nicotiana obtusifolia | reverse complement strand
CCCCCCCAATGCTCGGCGATCCCGACCACGGTCTCGTGTTCACATAGAACAAAATCCTCCCCAGTCCCAGATTCCCCTTCGCGATCGCGAAGCACAACGCACCAGATGACAGTTGAAGCTCAATAAACCAGATATTTCTAAGTTCAAATGGTCAGTAGGCTATCCAAAACTCACTCGAGTCCTCGGGGCTACAAACCAAACATGCACACAAGTCCAAAAACATTATATGAACTTGCTAGCGCGATCAAAACATCAAAATAACATCTACAACTACGAATTGGACACCAAAACGATTAACATTTTCAGTAAAACATAAGAACTTTCGTTTTAACAACCGGACGTACGAATCACCTCAAATCACTTCCGTTTTGTACTAAATTTTGCAAACAAGTCATAAATATCGTAATGGGTCTATTCCAAGTTCCAAAACCAAAATCCCGAACTGATATCAACAAAGTCAAACATCAGTCCAACTTATAAGTTCTTTAAACCTTTAAACTTCAAATTTTCAACAAATTGCAATAATCAAGCTAGGGACCTCCGAATTCGATTCCTGGATATGCCCAAGTCCCAAATCATGATACGGACACACCTAGACTGTCAAGACACGGATCCAAGTCCGTTTGCTCAAAGTGTTGACCGAAGTCAACTCAAATGGATTTTTTTAAGGCACAAATTCATATTTTAATTCATTTTTAAAGCTTTCTGGAAAAAAAAGGCACGGACTACGCACGCAAACCGCAAAAGGCTAGAAAGAGTTATTTGAGGTTTCGAAACACAGAATTAAGGGTTAAAACTCTTGATGACCTATCGGGTCATCACATTCTCCACCTCTAAAACAATCGTTCATCCTCGAACGGACATAGAAATGTACCTAGACTGGCGAAAAGGTTTGGATATCTACTCCGCATGTCCCGCTCGGTCTCCTAGGTGGCTGCCTCGACCGGCTGACCTCTCCACTACACTCGAACTGAAGGATAACTCTTAGACCTCAACTGTCGGACCTGTCGGGCTAGAATAGCTACCGGCTCCTCCTCATAAATCAAATCCTTTTCCGACTAGACTGAACTGAAATCTAACACATAGGACGGATCACCGTGATACTTCTGGAGTATGGACACATGGAACACCGAATGGACTGCTGATAAACTAGGTGGCACTGCGAGCTTGTAGGCCACCTCACCCATTCTCTAAAGAATCTCAAAAGGCCCGATATACCTAGGGCTCAACTTGCCCTTCTTTCCGAACCTCATCACACCCTTCATGGGTGAAACCCGGAGCAACACCCTCTCTCCGACCATGAATGTAACATCACGAACTCTACGGTCGGCATAACTCTTCTGCCTAGACTAAGCTGTGTGAAGTCGATCCTAAATAATCTTGACCTTGTCCAATGCATCCTGAACAAATCTGTACCCAACAACCGAGCCTCCCCAAGCTCGAACCATCCAACTGGCGAACGGCACCACCTCCCGTATAATGCCTCATAGGGAGCTATCTGAATGCTCGACCGGTAGCTATTGTTATAGGCAAAATCTGCAAGTGGCAAGAATTGATCCCAAGAACCCCCGAAATCCATAACAAAAGCGCGAAGCATGTCCTCCAATATCTGAATAGTGCGCCCGGATTGTCGGTCTGTCTGGGGACGAAATGTTGTGCTCAACTGCGTGCCCAACTCGCGCTGTACGATCCTCCAGAAGTGCAAGGTGAACTGCGTACCTTGACAAAAGTGATAGACACAGGCACACCATGCAGGCAGACGATCTCGCGAATGTAAATCTCAGCCAACCGCTCTGAAGAATAGGTAACCGCCATAGGAATGAAATGCGCTGACTTGGTCAGCCTATCCACAATGACCCATACCGTGTCAATCTTCCTCTGAGTCTATGGGAGTCCAAAAATAAAATCCAAAGTGATAGGCTCCCATTTCCCCTTGGAAATCTCTAACTTCTGAAGCAAACCACCAGGTCTCTGATGCTCGTACATAACTTGCTGACAATTTAGACACCGAGCTACATATGCAACTATATCCTTCTTCATCCTCCTCCACCAATTATGTTGCCGTAAGTCCTGATACATCTTGGCGGCACCCGGATCAATAGAATAATGGGAACTGTGGGCCTCCTCAAGAATCAACTCATGAAGTCCATCTACATTGGGCGCACAAATACGACCCTGCATCCTCAAAACCCCATCATCTCCCACAGTAACTTGCTTGGCACCACCATTCCGCACCGTGTCCCTAAGGACAAGCAAGTGAGTGTCATTATACTTCTGCTCTCTGATACGCTCATACAAGAAAGACCGAGCGACTGTATAAGCTAGAACACAACTGGGCTCGAAAACGTCCAACCTCACGAACTGATTGGCCAAAGTCTGAACATCTGATGTGAGTGGCCTCTCACCACCTGGAATATATGCGAGGCTGCCCATACGCATTGCCTTTCTACTCAAGGCATCGGACACCACATTGGCCTTTCATGGATAATACAAAATGGTGATGTTATAATCTTTCCACAGCTCCAACCATCTCCTCTACCTCAAATTGAGATCCTTTTGTTTGAACAAATACTGTAGACTCTGATGATCTGTGAATACCTCGCACGAGACACCGTAAAGATAGTGCCTCCAAATCTTCAGCGCATGAACAATGGTGGCCAATTCTAAGTCATGAACAGGGTAATTCTTTTCATGAACCTTCAGCTGCCGCGACGCATATGCAATCACCCTGCCATCCTGTATCAATATTGCACCGAGCCCAACACGAGATGCATCGCAATACACCGTCTAAGATCCTGAACATGTGGGCAACACTAACACTGGCGCCGTAGTCAAAGCAATCTTGAGCTTCTAAAAGCTCAGCTCACACTCGTCCGACTATCTGAACGGAGCACCCTTTTGGGTTAACTTGGTCAATGGGGCTACTATAGATGAAAACCCCTCCACAAACCAACGCAAAACCAACGCTAATAACCCGCCAAACCCAGGAAACTCCGGATCTCCGTAGCTGAAGTGGGTCTAGGCCAGTTCTGAACTGCCTCAATCTTCTTAGGATCCACCTATATGCCATCTGCCGATACGACGTGCCCCAAAAAGGCGACTAAGTCTATCCAAACTCGCACTTTAAAAACTTGGCATACAACTGCTATCTCTCAGAGTCTGAAGTACAATCCGAAGATGCTGCTTGTGCTCCTCTCGACTAAGGGAGTAGGTCAAGATGTCATCAATAAATACTATCACGAAGGAATACAAGTAGGGGTTGAACACCTGGTTCATCAAATCCATAAATGTTGTTGGGGCATTAGTCAGCCCAAATGACATCACTAGAAACTCATAATGCCCATACTGAGTCCGAAAAACTGTCTTAGGGACATCGGATGCCCTAATCTTCAATTAATGATAGCCAGACCTCAAATCAATCTTTGAAAATAGCTTGGCACCTTGAAGCTGATCAAATAAGTCATCAATCCTCGGCAATGGATATTTGTTCTTGATGGTGACTTTGTTCAATTGCCGATAGTCTATGCACATCCTCATTGATCCATCTTTCTTCTTCACGAACAACACAGGCGCACCCTAGGCCGAGACACTAGGTCTAATGAAGCCCTTATCAAGCAAATCTTACAGCTGCTCCTTCAATTCTTTTAAATTTGGCGGCGCCATACGGTACGGCGGAATAGAAATAGACAGAGTGCCCGAAGCCAAATCAATACAGAAATCATTATCCTTGTCAGGCGGAATCCCCGACAGGTCTACAGGAAATAACTCTGGAAACTCACGAACAACAGGCACTGAATCCATGGAAGAAACCTCCGTACTAGAATCACGGACATAGGCCAAATAAGCTAGACTCCCATTCTCGACCATACGTCGAGCCTTCACATAAGAGATAACCCTGCTGGTAGAATGGCCAGGAGTCTCCCTACACTCTAATCGAGGCAACCCCGACAAGGCTAAGGTCACCATCTTGGCGTGGCAATCCAATATAGCATGATAAGGTGATAGCATATACCCAAGATGACATCAAAATCCACTATATCAAGAAGTCGAAGATATATGCTAGTCGCAAGACTCCTAATAGTAACCACACACGAACAATAGACACGATCTACTATGATAGAATCTCCCACATGTGTGGACACATACACAGGAGCACTCAAAGAATCACGAGGCACAACCAGATATAAAGCAAAGTAGGATGACACATAAGAATAAGTAAAGCCCGGATCAAATAGAACTGAAGCATCTCTATGGCAAATTGGGACAATACCTGTGATAACAGCGTTAGATGACTCAAACTCAGGCCTCGCTAGAAAAGCATAAAATCGGGGCTGGGCCCCACCACTCTTAACCGCGTCCCTAGGACGGTCTCTAACTGGATGGCCTCCACCTCTAGCGGTCTGGCCTCCACCTCTAATGGCCTGACCTCCACCTCTGGCTGTGTAACCCCTGCCTCTAGCTGGCTGAGCAGGCGATGAAGCAAACAGTGCTGAAACCATGGCAAGAGAACCCTCCTGTTGTGAGCTGCCCGGTGCCCAAGGGAAAAATTTAGCAATGTGCCTCGGGTCACCACAAGTATGATAAGACCTCGGCTGATCTGACTGCTGACCCTGAAACTGACATTGTCGACCTGAGTAACCACCCTGAAAACTATGGAGCGGAGGAGCACTAATAGGAGCTGGTGGTGCACTGTAGGCTAGCTGATTGGGATGAGACATATGAGGGCCGCGACCACCTGAAGCACTGTGAGATGCCTAGAGCACTGAATGCAACAGCCTGAGAGGATGGCCTCTACAAAAAGTACCCCTGTATCCAGACGAGGCACCGTTGAACCCACCGAAATGGCGAGGCCTCTTATCAGACCCCTACCCTCTCTCCTGTGCAAGAACCATCTCGATCCGCCTAGCAACATTGGCAAGCGTCTGAAAGGAAATCTCACCCTCGATCTCCTTGGCCATTTGTATCCTGATAGGGTGAGTGAGTCCATCAATAAACCTCCTCACCCTCTCTCTCTCGGTAGGAAGCAAAAGAAGAGCATGGCGGGCTAGATCCACAAAATGGGTCTCGTACTGAGTAACAGTGATACTGGCCTGTTGGAGACGCTCAAACTGCCTGCGGTAATCCTTTCTCAATGTGATAGGGAGGAACTTCTGTAGAAATAGCTTTGAGAACTGATCCCAAGTAAGTGCAGGCGACCCAACTGGTCCGGTCAACATGTAATCTCTTCACCACCTCTTGGCGGAACCCGTCATCTGAAACACAACAAAATCGACCCCATTTGTCTCAACTATACCCATGTTCTGGAGCACCTCATGGCAGTGGTCAAGATAATCCTGTGGGTCCTCCGAAGGTGCACCACTGAAGTGAATTTGAAAGAGCTTAGTAAACTTGTCCAATCTCAATAAGCCATCAGAAGACATGGCGGGCCTATCACCGGCCTGTGCCGCAACAACTGGCTGAACTACCCCAACTGGCAGGGCTGCTGGAGTCTGATACTGGGGAGCCATCTGCTCCGGAGAGTAGTGGAAGTCTCTGCTCCTCCCCCAGCCTGAGAGACGACTGGTGCCACTAGAAATGTAACGGCCTGGGCCACACTCTCCATAAGGCCTACCAAACAGACTAGAGCGTCCTGAAGCACTGGAGTGGCGATGAATCCCTCTGGGACTTAAGCCAATCCAACAGGTACAGTATGAGCTAGAACATCCTCATCGAAATCCACCGGAGACTCCACTGCTGGTGCTGCTGCTCGAGATCTAGGTTGAGCTCTACTTCTGCCTTGACCTCTGGCGCAACCTCGGCCTCGACTTTTGCCCGTCGTAGAAGCTGCCACTGGGGGCTCCGGCTGTTGTCCAACTAAAGATGCAGTACGTGTTCCTCGCCATCTGCGAGAGAACAAGAATAGAAGAGTTCAATTATCAATGATAGAATAAAATCGCATGACATAGAAGAATAGAAGTGAAATTGTTCCTAAACTCCATAGCATCTAGAAGATAAGTGCAGACGTTTCCATACCGATCCTCCAGACTCTACTAAGCCTGCTCGTGACTCGTGAGACCTAGGAAACCTAGTGCTCTAATACCAACTGTCACAACCCGGAATTCCAACCTTTAGGATCGTGATGGCGCCTAACATTTCACTTGCTACGCAAGCCAATGTTACAGAAATTCTTAAGCCAGCTTTTAACAACTCAAATAATTAAACCAGTTAAACTGAAATGAAACTAAAACGAAGTGCGAAGTGGCATAATACCCAAAAATATCTAAGTACAACCCGGATCTGGAGTCACAAGTGCACGAGCTTCTAGAAGTGCTACAAATAACGTCTGAAATAAGTACAATTGTCTCGAATGAAATGAACAGCAAATAAGGAATATAGGAAGGGAAATTCAAGGTCTGTGGACACCAGAAGATCTACCTCGAGTCTCCAAATATGCCAATCTGAGCTGATGTGCCTCACGTACAGCTGGGACCAGTACCAAAATTTGCACAAGAAGTGCAGAGTGTAGTACGAGTACAACCGACCCAATGTACTCCGTAAGTGCTGATCCTAACCTCGACGAGGTAGTGACGAGGCTATGACAGGACACTCACGTAATTAAACTTGTACAAGTGAGAATATATATACAGCATAACAACAAATAGAGATTAAACACGTACTAATAGGAGGAGACATGCAAGAAGGAGTGCAGGATACGGTATCTACAACAGGAAATGACAACATAAAACAGTCAATAAGCCTTCAACCAATGAAAATGGGGTAACTGAAAATGAATAAAGACTGCACGGCATCACCCATCGAGTTTTTACTCTCAACCTCACCATGAAACAATAATAATGGCACGGATCGCCCTTCGTGCTTTTACCCTCAATCTCTCCATAAAAATAATAAATACGGCACGACATCACCCTTCGTGCTTTTACTCTCAATTTCATCATGAAACAATAAATATGGCCCGACATCACCCTTCGTGCTTTTACTCTCAATTTCATCATGAAACAATAAATATGGCACGACATCACCCTTCGTGCTTTTACTCTCAATTTTATCATAAAACGATAAATACAACACGGTATCACCCTTCGTGCCTTAACTCTCTTCCTCACTATATATTAATCAATAATGAAACAATAATCGGCACGGCATCACCCTTCGTGCTTTAACACTCTCCCTTACCTATGAATTGGCAATGAGTTTCCCCTTCAAAATTGCCTCTAGGCCGAGCTCTAATGGAAGGTTTATAAAAAAATGGGAGAAATCCCATTTTTGAAACTTTTAAATCACTGGGCGTCAGGTGTTCATCGCGTTCGCGAGACACCTGACGCGTTCACAAAGGGCACTGCCCAGATGGCTTATGCGATCGCGAGTATCTCCACGCATTCACGAAGGTTCAGCCCGCCTCACCTCTGCGTTCGCGAGCCTGGGTGCACGTTCGCGTAGAGTAACCTCAACTCCCAGCGCAGCCTATCTAATACTACGCGTTCAGATTGACTGGTCGCGTTCGCGAAGAGCAGACCCCCAATGCTCTGCGTTTGCGACCAAAGACTCGCTTTCGCATAGAACAAAATCCTCCCCAGTCCCATATTCCCCTTCACGATCGCGAAGCACCACGCACCAAATGACAGCTAAAGCTCAATAAACCAGATTTTTCTAAGTTCAAATGGTCTGTAGACTATCCAAAACTCTCCCGAGCCTTCAGTGCTCCAAACCAAACATGCACACAAGTCAAAAAATATTATACGAACTAGCTCGCGCAATCAGAACACCAAAATAACACCTACAACTACGAATCGGACACCAAAACGAATGAAAGTTTCAATTAAACTTAAGAACTTTTATTTTAACAACTGGGTGTCCAAATCACGTCAAATCACTTCCGTTTTGCACCAAATTTTGCAGAGAAGTCATAAATATCGTAATGGACCTATACTAAGTTCCGGAACCAAATCCGGACCCAGTATCAAGAAAGTCAAGCATCAGTCCAATTTATAACTTATTTAAACCTTTAAACTTTAAATTTTCAACAAATTGCGTTCACTCAAGCTAGGGACCTTCGAATTCCCTTCCGGGCATACGCCCAAGTCTCAAATCACAATACGGACCCACCGGGACCATGAAAATACTGATCCGGGTCCGTTTGCTCAACGCTGAACGAAGTCAACTCAAATGAATTTTAATCAATTTTTCACATAAAAGATTTCCGAAAAAAAAAAAACGAACTGCGCACGCAAATCGATAAATATAAAAAAGAGTTGTTTGAGGTTTCTAAACACAGAATTAAAGGTTAAAATACTAGATGACCTATCGGGTTATCACACCAATAGTCCTACTAATCTAGACATTTAAATTAAATAACTAGAGGCATACTTTTGTATTTTGTTACTAATAAATTTTATAACCTATTATATCTGATTATTAACCTTTTAAAGTTATTAATTTAGGTTTAACATAACTAATTAGATTCATATGTTATTTTTTATAAAGATAGTATAGTAATTACATATACGTTAGTATTAAATGACTCAATATTGTAACTGCAAGGTCACTTATTAGATCTTTACGTTATATTTTAAATCATATCTGTTAACAAAAAGATTCTTTACTTTTTAAGTTTCGCGCTCTCTCAACCAGACATCATATAGTACTCTTTCCCTTTACTTTTTACTTGTTCATTATATTAAAAATATATTTTTATTTTATTTGTTCATTATATTAAATAAAAAAATTTATTTTACTCTTATTATTAACTATTTATTTTTCAATATTTTTTAAGACTTTTAAAAATATTATTTTTATTATAAGTAAAATTATAAAATACATACTTTATTTATTTTTTCTTAAAGGAGTACAAAATAAAAAATAAACAATTGAACCGACCTAGTACTTCATTGTGGGAGCACGCGCTAGAAAAGTGGTGGTGAAAGTTTGGGGGTTAATAAATACGAGGTACTACATGGTAAGACGGGAATAGCAAAAATGGGACAAAGAGTAGGCCCCATTCCCGTACTCTTGGATTGGACTATTCTGGAAAGCATTTCCTTTTATTGCTATTATTCCAATTTCCTTTTTCTGAAACCAAACCCTACTGCCCTTGTTCCCGTGGCCCTGACTCGCAATAATTTCCCATCCTCTTATTTTTTCGAATTACCCTGTCCACTCCTAATTTACCTTCCTTTTTACCCAAATGGTAAAAATCAAGTTAAAAACAAGTGCACTGACTGTAACCTGGTGAAAAAATCCAGCAGTCAAACACAAAATCTAATAGAGAGAGAAAAAAGGGATTTGTTTGGCGTGAGATGGCTAAATAAAGACAAAAAGAAAAGGGCCAAAATTTGTCAATGTATTATTGGTAATAGAGTAACTTCTCGTACCTTAAAATTTATATAATATTATCCACCCATCAAACTAAGTTTTATTTTTGTCCTTGATCTTTAATAAAGCTTCTTCCGAGACAAAACTAAATATATTTTTCTCAAAGAATTTAAACACGGAAAGTCCAACTATAATGTTATAGCTCTACTAATGATGAAGGCAAATAAGAGACGATTTGACAAAGCCATGATTGAACTATATGTGTAATATTAAGTAGGCGTTTAGACATAGGAATTGTGAATATTTCAAGGGAAAAAAAAAAAGGAAAAAAATTTAAAGTGAACATTGTATGGGGTCGAATTCGATCACTTCCATAGGGAATATCGATTTCGAATTCGTACGACCGGCGTCGATTGGAGCCACTGCTCGATAGGCCGAGATCGAGACATCGAGAGGTGAAGGCCAAGACCGGATGCCGTCGGAACGGAGCTCGAAGCTAAGGCGCCCGAAACGAGATCGTTGAGGCCGATTAGGGTAAAACACCTTAGGTTAAAATTATCAGATTTGCGTAACTGAAAGACCAGAAATCCCGTGATATGTAAATATCTCGGCGAGAATCATGGCAGAGATCAGTAAAGACGTTGAAGCCATTAATTCTAGGGATATTTTACCTTGTAGATAGGTTTTTACCTTGTATAAAACTCATTCCCTTCCCTATATAAAGGGGCAGCACAACTGTAAAAGTCATCATACAACGAACGATCAGTATACAAAAAACTAAAGTCTATTCTAGTTATCTTCTCGATCTATCTGCTTCATATTTTATCTTAGAAAATTCTGTCACAGTAAAGCTACTCTATATTGGTGGTTTGCTTTCTTTCTTACTTATTGAATTTAGTCTTTATATTCATTCATTCTTTATTTGTATCAAACCAAATTACGTGTCCTTAAAACCACGTACAAATTTAATTGTTATCCGTAGCCAAGGGTAACCAGTTTGGCGCCCACCGTGGGGCTAAGTATAATAGTGAACGTTTGATATAATTTTCTGTCACACAAATTATTTTACGCTTGTTCTTTGGAGGATTTTTTGATTTCAGGTTACAATACAACCATTTCACACTCACATTCTGTGCCTCCATATGTCGATGGCAAGTTTGACCACCAGGGCGAAAACAACAATTAGCACCCGGTGATGAAGTTCTAGTCGACGCTAATTCACAAATAGCGGTCGATGTGGATCGGACTACTGGCACAATAAACAGTGTTCGTAGAGTATACTGTTCAACAACTCAAAACGACGAAGGGGACAGGATTAACATTAGGATGATCTTCAACATGTTGCAAGCCCAGCAAGTGGCCATTGCCCAACTACAAAATCGGAGCCAAATTTCGAATAAGGTTGAGGCCAGCGCCTCTCAGGGAACCATCCCCGAAAATGAACCAATCGCAGAAGAACCGAGGGAAGGCGGATCGGGGGCGAATTTCGAAATCATGAAGATGCTCAAAGAACTGACCAGACGAATCGAGTCTGGCGAGAAGAAGATCGAGGCCAATGACAAAAAAGTGGAGACATATAATTCGAAGGTGGATCAAATCCTAGGAGCACCCCCGATATTGAAAGATTTAGATTCCAAGAAATTCGTACAGAAACCTTACCCGTCAAGCGCCGCTCCAAAACCCATACCGAAGAAGTTTCGCATGCCAAAAATTCCCAAATAAAACGGGATATCTGATCCAAACGAGCATGTGACAGCGTACACGTGCGCCATAAAGGGAAACAATTTAGAGGACGATGAGATCAAGTCCGTTCTCGTGAAGAAATTCGGGGAAACCTTTTCAAAGGGAGCAATGACTTGGTATCACAATTTGCCCCCGAATTCCATCGATTCTTTTGCCATGCTCGCAGATACCTTCGTAAAAACACATGCAGGTGCCATCAAAGTGGAGACGCGAAAATCGGATCTGTTCAAAGTTAGACAAAGGGATAACTAGATGCTTAGGGAATTTGTATCTCGCTTTCAGATGGAACGGATGGACCTGCCACCGGTCGCTGACGATTGGGCCATACAAGTCTTTACCCAAGGACTCAACGCTCGAAGTTCAACGGCTTCGCAGCAGCTTAAACAGAGCTTGATTGAATATCCGACCGCCACATGGGCAGATATACATAACCGATACCAGTTAAAGATCAGAGTCGAGGATGACCAACTTAGAGCCCCTTTGGGATCTACTTACCCCATCAGAACTCATGATGGGGTTCGAAGGGATATTTATCGAGAACCGAGATCGAGCAGAGAAAGGCATCGACCATATCCTGGGGACAGGAAAATCATTCCAGCAAGGCAGGGTTCCCCGAGACGAGAAAGGAGGAACGATCATAATCGGAACAAACGAGGATCCTTGATAAGAAACAACTTCGAAAGAACCACCGGTCATCGAGAAGCACCGCGACTGTCGGAATATAACTTCAACGTTGATTCAGCTACTCTCGTGTCGGCCATCGGTCGTAGTAAGGACACTAAGTGGCCTCGACCGCTGCAATCGGACCCTGCCAAAAGATACCCCAGTTTGATATGTAAATATCATGGTACGCATGGGCACAGGACAGAAGACTATCGACAGTTGAGAGAGGAGGTGGCACAGTTGCTCAAAAATAGGCATCTTCGAGAGTTTTTGAGCGACCGAGCCAAAAACCATTATGGGAACAGGAATAAGCCAGTGAACTAGGAGGAGCCTCAGCACACAATCAATATGATCATCGGCGGGGTAGATATGCCCCAAGGACCGGTATTAAAGCGCACTAAGATATCCATCACCCGGGAAAAGCGCACTCAAGATTATGCGATGGAGGGAATCTTGCATTTCAGCGAGGAGGATGCAGAAGGAATCATGCAACCCCACAACGACGCTTTAGTAATATCGGTGCTTGTACAAAAAACGAAGGTAAAGCGCGTACTGGTCGATCCTGGTAGTTCGGCCAACATAATCCGATCATGGGTTATCGAACAGCTCGGACCGACAGACTGAATTATCCTTGTAGTTTGGATTCTCAATGGATTCAACATGGCATGCGAAACGACCAAAGGCAAAATAACATTACAGGTAAACACTGTCGGTACCATCCGAGAAATAAAATTCTGCGTGATTGACGGAGACATAAGGTACAACGCCCTGCTCGGGAGATCGTGGATTCACGATATGAGAGCGGTACCCTCAACACTACACCAAGTGTTGAAATTCCCATCGACTGATGGGATTGTAACAGTTTACGGGGAACAACCTACCGCGAAAGAGATGTTCGCAGTAGAAGAAGTAGTACCGATACCAACAGCTCCTTCCCAAAGGATCAAATAGCAATCACAGGCATCACCTTCGACAAACAAAGGTGAACAGCAGCATCTCGAAGATGACGACTACGGGGTTCCCCGGTCATTCGTCGGTCCCGATGAATCCGACGCAACTAAATCAACGGTCGAGGAACTCGAGCAAGTTTCACTCTGAGAAGACTCACCGGATTTAAAGGTATACCTGGGCTCGGGGCTAAGTTCCGAGCTCAGGACAAAACTTATACAATTTCTTATAACTAACGAAGATTCTTTCGCTTGGTCCATCTCGACATAACAGGTATACCACCAGAGATCATGACCCACAAACTAAGCATCGATCTGAAATTCCGGCCGGTCAAGCAAAAAAGGAGGCCTCAATCCGAAGTCAAACAAGCGTTCATCAAGGATGAGATAACTAAGCTTTTAAATATAGGGTCCATTCGGGAAGTTAAATACCCAGAATGGTTCGCAAACGTAGTTGTAGTCCCTAAAAAGGGATATAAATTAAGAATGTTCATAGATTATAAGGATTTAAGCAAAGCATGCCCTAAAGATTCTTTTCCTTTACCCAATATCGATCGCATGATCGATGCTACTGCTGGCCATGAGACCCTTAGCTTGCTCAATGCCTACTCTAGCTATAACCAAATACGAATGGACCAGGATGATCAGGAAAAGACATCATTCATCACTAAGTATGGTACATACTATTATAACGTGATGCCATTCGGGTTAAAGAATGTGAGGGCCACTTATCAACGCCTAGTAAACAAAATGTTCGAAGAACAACTAGGAAAAACAATGGAGGTTTATATTGATGATATATTAGTTAAGTCCCTGCGAGCAGAGGACCATTTGAGCCATTTGCAGGAAACATTCGATGTGCTGAAACGGTACAACATGAAGTTGAACCCGGAGAAATGCGCATTTGGTGTGGGCTCGAGAAAATTCCTCGGTTCATGGTCTCGAACCGAGGAATAGAAATCAACCCCGAGAAGATCAAAGCCATTGAAGACATTACAATTGTAGACAGTGTAAAGGCCGTACAAAAGCTGACAGGCCGGATAGCTGCTTTGGGGCGATTCATCTCGAGATCGTCCGATAGGAGTCACCAATTTTTCAACTTGTTGAAAAAGAAGAACAATTTCTCGTGGACTCCAGAGTGTCAGCGCGCGTTAGAAGAACTTAAGAGGTACCTTTCTAGCCCACCTTTGTTGCATACACCAAAAACAGGTGAGCAACTATACCTCTACCTTGCCATCTCGGAAGTAGCGGTAAGTGGGGTCCTGGTTCGAGAAGAACAAGGTACGTAGTTTCCTTTTTATTACGTTAGCAAAACCTTAGGTGAGGCCAAAACTAGATACCCGCATTTAGAAAAATTAGCACTCGCTTTATTGAGTGCCTCCAGGAATCTAAAACCCTACTTCCAATGCCATCTCATATGTGTAGTAACAACTTATCCCCTGAGAAATATAATGCACAAGCCCCAGCTATCCGGCCGATTGGCCAAGTGGGCTATCGAAGTAAGCGGGTACGATATCGAGTATCGGCCCCAAACTGCGATCAAATCTCAAGTGTAGGCGTACTTCGTTGCTGATTTTGCACCGTCGCTAATAACTGAGGTCGGGAGAGAATTAATGACTGAATCGGGGACTCCTTCGGGAGTGTGGACTTTGTTCACAGACGGCGCCTCAAACGTGAAGGGATCGGGGCTTGGTATCGTGCTAAAGCACCCGACTGGGAGTACAATTCGACAGTCTATCAAGACTGTGAAATTAACTAACAATGAAGCAGAGTATGAAGCTATGATTTCAGGTTTCGAACTGGCCAAAAACCTCGAGGCGAAGTTAATCGAAGCCAAGTGCGATTACCTCCTCGTAGTCAATCAAGTGAACAAGACTTTCGAAGTCAGAGAAGGGCGGATGCAGAGGTATTTGGACAAGCTTCAAGTCACACTGCATAGGTTTAATGAATGGACCTTGCAACACATACCTCGAGAACAAAACAGTGAGACCGACGCCCTCGCTAATCTGGGATCATCGGTCGAAGATGAGGAGATCGAGTCCGAGAAGGTCGTACAGCTTTTGAGGTCGGTGGTGGAGGAAGGCCATGAAAAAATCAATTCAACAAGTTTGACCTGGGATTGGAGGAATGAGTATATAGAGTATCTCAGCTCAGGTAAGCTGCCTTCGGACCCCAAAGAATCGAGAGCATTACGCACAAAGGCAGTCCGGTTCTGTTTATCCGATGATGGAACCCTATTCAGAAAGGCATTCGGCGGCCCCCTCGCAATATGTCTAGGACCGGGTGACGCCGAGTATATCTTAAGGGAAATACATAAAGGCATATGCGGGAACCATTTCAGCATTGAATCCCTGGTCCGAAAAATAATTTGAGCCGGCTATTATTGGATCGATATGGAAAAAGATGCAAAGGAGTTTGTTTGCAAGTGTAATGAGTGCCAAAGACACGCACCAATGATCCATTAGCCCGGTGAAATGCTGCATTCGGTCTTGTCGCCATGGCCATTCATGAAATGGGGGATGGACATCGTCGGCCCTCTCCCCTACACACCAGGTAAGGCTCAATTCATTCTTTTTATGACTGACTATTTCTCCAAATGGGTTGAAGCACAGGCATACGAGAAAGTTAGGGAAAAGGAAGTGATCGACTTCATCTGGGATCACATCGTATGTCAATTTGGGATACCATCAGAGATCATGTGGGATAATCGCAAGCAGTTTATCGGCAGCAAAGTGACAAAGTTCTTTGAGGACAACAAGATCAAAAGGATCCTATCGACGCCCTATCACCCCAGCAGCAACGGGCAAGCTGAATCAACCAACAAAACCATAATTCGTAACCTAAAGAAAAGGTTAACCGACACGAAGGGAAAATGGAAAGAAATTTTGCATAAAGTTTTATGGGCATATCGCACAACCGAGAAAACCAGCACTGGGGCCACTCCTTTCTCTCTAGTGCTGAAGCGTTGATACCAGTCGAAGTAGGCAAACTGAGTATCAAATTCCGCTACGCAGCAGAAGAATTGAATCGCGAAGCTATGAATACCAATTTGGAATTATTGGATGAAAGAAGGGAAGCAGCCCTTGTTCGAATGGCCGCCCAAAAGCAAAAGATTGAAAGGTACTACAACCGGAGAGCCCATCTTCGACACTTTAACATCGGAGACCTAGTGCTCAGAAGAATCACACCCAATACTCGAGACCCGAACGAAGGGAAACTAGGACCAAACTGGGAAGGGCCTTACACCATCTTAAAGTTCACCGGAAAGGGATCTTACAAACTTAGAACAATGGATGGCAAACAGCTGCCGAACAATTGGAACATAAGCCATTTGAAACGATACTATTGTTGAGGTACGAACTTTCATTCTTCGTTTGTTTGTTTTATGTTACTAACACCTGCAGGTATCAAATGAAATGACCTCGATCCGGGAAGCACAGGACATTAGGACTGAAAGCACGCGTTGCACTCTTTTTCCCTTCGACCGGTTTTGTCCCAAATTGGGTTTTACGGTAAGGTTTTTAATGAGGCAACCGGGAATCGTGCTAACTTAGATCAGTCGCATATCGAAGGCAACAATGTTCGGTGCTCAACTTCGATCGACCTTAAATATCAGAAGACTGCTTAGCTGCTTCAATTCGAGGGAACTTCTCATAGATCATTAGGAATCGATGTAAGGGTCAAACGGTCAAAAGAACCGTGCCCAAATAGATTGATCTATCCCCTAAGAAAATTGTACGAGCACTCAAATGCTAATAAAAGTTCTTTGGCACCGATATCTTATCTCCGAGCCCAAGGGCCATTTCGATTTTCGTTGTTCAATCAAACAACTAGCATTGCTCAAAGTCTCATACGAGAATCAGGCAAAGAGGGATAAGACCTACTAAGGCAAAACCCTGATTTCTTAAAGGGCTAAGGCCGAATCGAGCCAATAAAACTCAAAAGGGAATAAGACCTACTAAGGCAAAACCCCGATTTCTTAAAAGGCCAAGGCCGCATCGAGCTAATAAAACTCGAAGGGAAGTAAGACCTATTGAGGCAAACCTCGGACCCTTTTCGAAGCTTCGGCCTTGCCAAATCGGCCGAAGAAAGGGAAAATCTGCTAAGGCATATCTTGAAATTGGCTAAGTCTAAACTAAGCCTGAAGAGCAGAAAATTCTACAAGTTGAACCATCGGTTCTAAGTACAAAGAATTAAAATAAGTCAAACAAGGAAGGGAAATAAAGGGAGATCTTTATATATATATATATATATATATATATATGAACGAAGTATGTTACAGAAATGGGGATTCTAAAAAAAAAAGGGACATATTATACAAAAGATGTCTTTATTCGGAATTCTCGGAGTCTTCTTCTTCTTCTTCTTCTTCTTCTTCTTCTTCTTCTGGGAACGTCCGTTTTCTGGCTTTGGCTTCGATCTTTTTTGCGTCATCGATCTCGGTAGATAGATCGAAGCCCCGAGTTTGTAACTCTTCAAGAATAGAAAGGCGGGTTTGGCACTTGATATATTCGACCAAAATCTTCGATTGTTCCTAAGCAGCCTCGGCATCGGACCTGTATTGGGCTATTAACTCATCGGCCTCAGCTTTGGATGTAGCAACCTTCAATTTTGCCGATTGCAGCTCGTTGACCAAAATGTCGCGATCCGAAGTGAGTGCCTCGACTTGGAATTGAAGCTCATCGGTGCTCTTGGTCAGAGCCCCGATTTCTCTTTTGCCTCCGATAATTAATTTTTCGAAGAAACCATTTGAGCTTGGAGGGCCTCTTTTTCTGAAGTCAGCAGATCGGTCTTGGTTCACCATTCATTGATTTCTGCTTCGCCCCCACTCATCACAGATCGGAATCGGTTTATTTGGTCAAGTTGTTGCCCCATCTGATCGATCATGCCAGAATTTTCTTTACGCACAAAGTCTAGTTCGGACCGAAGGGTCGACATCTCCCCTTCGAGCCACTCACGACATGCCTTTTCTTCCTTTGCCGAAGAAAAGCCTCATGATGAAGCACCGAGGCCTACGAGTGCAAAAGAAAATAAGATAGTTAGTCAAAGTTTGAAATGTAAAATGGCAAACACCAGACAAATTTACCTTATTTGATGCTTGTTGAGCCTCATTGAACAAGCAGGCTTCATCCACCTCGTCCATTGCGGCCTGATCTTCTTCGATTACCAAGCACCGAAGATAACTAGCCACGCCCACAGGCACAGAAAGGGCCCTAGCATCTTCGGGAATGGAAAACCTTATTATTCATTTTCGATCAGGGTTTGAACTCGGAGCAGGAAATCTATCGACTAGCTTTGGACCGAAAGATGCCTTGCTCGTTTCGGTGGAGGGACTCTTCCTCCGCACTTCGAGCCTAAAAGTATCGCTGATGGCACGCCGTCAAAGAAACCTTGAAAAGTTCCTTCCGGTATAGGGCCTTTGCTCGGGGAATGTGCTTTTGCGGCCCGGGCCTCGTTAAAAGTTGACTCCGAGAAAGAGGGGGAGTCCATTGTTTCCGGGTGGTCCAAGATTCCCTGCGTCACCTCTCCCATGTCAACGGACGCCCCAGTTCTTGCTCCCACCTCGGGCTCCTCTACTCGATGAAGATGGGTTTCATCGGCCCCCTGCTCGGGGACTGCCCGAGATGGCTCGCTGCCCAAAAGCTCGAGACCTTCGTCTTCCTCGGACTCATCATCTAATAAATAAGCTATGTCCGACATTTTGAGTCTATGAGCTATACTTTTCTTCGGTTTCTTCCTCTCGAGCCCAGAAGAACTGGGGACTTCTTTCCTCTTTTTATCCTCCTCCTGCTCCGAGGCAGGGGGATGGCAGGGAATCTCTCTACCATGGGACGTTGGCCTCAATTCAACGTCCTTCGATAGACCTGCAAAGAAGTAAGTTATAGGTCAGCAGCATCATCGATAACATAAGACGTGGGATATAAACATTATCGGTCTCACCATGATTTTTGGCCTCCCATCGGCCCTTTGATATCTCGCACCAGGCACGCTCTGAATAGGTCCTTTAAGACACCACTTTATCGACCATTCTTTCAAGTGCTGAATCGCAGCCGGCATTCGAGAAACAGCTACACCATGCGAGATATGTTAGTGAGATAACAAAGGAAAGACTCTGAACGAATTGAAATAGGAAGATAGCACTTACGGTTCATGTTGCACTTTTCAGGGAACGGCATGTCTTCGGCAGGGATCAGGTCCGATGTCTTTATTCGAACAAATCGGCTCATCCAACCTCGGTCCTTATCCTCGTCGATGCTCGAAAAGGGGGCTTTGCTAGCCCTGCGAGCGAATTTTATTAGTCCCCCTCAGAAGATTCGGGGACTGTATAGTCGCAGGAGATGATCGAGGGTGAAGGGGTGCCCATCGATCTTGCTCACAAAAAAGCAAAAAAGAAGGACTATTCTCCAAACGGAGGGGTGAATCTGACCCAGCGTTACATCGCACCTTTTGCAAAAGGCGACGATGATGGGGTCCAAAGGACCTAACGAGAAGGGGTAAGTGTAAACACTCAAGTAGCCCTCCACATGGGTGGTAATCGCCTCTTCCGGTGAGGGAACCACCACGTCCTTACCAACCCAATTGCATTCTTCCTTCACCCTATCGATGACTTTGCTCGTGATCGAACTAATATATCTAGTGACCGGTTCGCCCCGGCCCGGTACAGAAGAAGCCTTCTCTACCTTAAAATCGGAACCGGTTGAACATCCAACTGGTACAAACGCTTTTAGAGTGGGCTCGGTCGAAGTCTCCTCAACAATGACAGGCTCAGTTTCTTCAACAGGTTGAGAAGAAGAGGGGGTCTATTTCTGGGAAACAGATTTGGATGTCTTTGCCATTAGAAATAAAGAGTTAGAGAAGATAGTAGATGCCATGAATAAAAAAAGAACAAAGGAGAATGTCACTTGTGAACAAACTCAGAGAACTTGAAGAATACAATGCTCAAATAACGCAAACTTTGGAACTGAAGGAAGGGAGGGCTATTTATACCCTCTGAAAGGTGGCGGTTCGAGTCCTGAAATGAGGAAGCATTAATTAGTGTTTGCAGGCGTTGCAGAGTTTTATCTTCAGTTGGTCTAGGAAAAGACATTTTTTATACTTGCCACGTGCGTCATCATGCTGCCGTCATATATCAATATGACATTTTGCGCCTCTTGATGTGACACCCCGAATTCCGTGTCGCGCGCCATAAGTATGTCTCCATTAACCTAATCTTAAAAGCGGCGTCTCATATCGTTTTTCATCATTACTCTCCAAAAAACGAGGGGATTATCTGTATGGGGTCGAATTCGATCGCTTACATAGGGAATATCGGTTTCGAATTCTTACGACCGGCGTCGATTGGAGTCACTACTCGATAGGCCGTGATCGAGACATCGAGAGGTGAAGGCCAAGACCGGATGCCGTCAGAACGGAGCCGAAGCCAAGGCGCCCGAGACGAGATTGTTGAGGCCAATTAGGGTAAAACACCTTAGGGTAAAATTATCAGATTTGCGTAACTGAAGGACTAGAAATCCCGTGATATGTAAATATCTCGGCGGGAATCATGGCAGAGATCAGTAAAGACGTTGAAGCCATTAATTCTAGGGATATTTTACCTTGTAGATAGGTTTTTACCTTGTATAAAACTCATTCCCCTCCCTATATAAAGGGGCAGCACAATTGTAAAGTCATCATACAATGAACGATCAGTATACAAAAAACTATAGTCTATTCTAGTTATCTTCTCGATCTATCTGCTTCATATTTTATCTTAGAAAATTCTGCCGCGGTAAAGCTACTCTATATTGGTGGTTTGCTTTCTTTCTTACTTATTGAATTTAGTCTTTATTTTCATTCATTCTTTATTTGTATCAAACCAAATCACGTGTCCTTAAAACCACGTACAAATTTAATTGTTATCCATAGCCAAGGGTAAACAAACATGATATTTGAAAATTAGAGTTGTGTTTGGACATGAATACAATTTGGAGCTGTTTTTAAAATTTTTAGTGAGTGCTTTGAAGTGAAAATTTTGAAAAATAACTTTTGGAGTTTTTTAGATTCAGAAAATTCTAAAATTCAATTCAAGTGAAATTTAAAATCTTCATGGCAAAACACTGATTTCAAAAAAAAGTGAAAGAATTTTTCGAAACAAAAAAAAAAAAATCTTTTCTTATTTATTGCCAAACGGGCCCTTAAAGAGCAAAAATTGAACAATTCAAATTAAAAATAACAAATTTGAACCTTTTAACCTAAAGAAGAGATGATAATTACTATAGCTAATAAAAGCAATTGAGTAGTAAGTCATGGTGCTTTCTATTTTCATAAGTAGGAAGTACAAAAAAAAAAGGAGAAAAAAATTAGGGTAGGTGATTATGGGTGGACGGAATGCTATCGATTTGGTTAACGTCGGAAAGATAGAGATGTTTTATTTTTCTATATTTCCCTTCTTCTTTTTTTCCTTTCTAGCCTTTAGATTCTTTAGCCTATAAGAATATATCAGATAGATTTTGATACCAGAAAAGTTGCTGGTACACACAGTCTTCTTTTCATTAAAGAGTATAACGAGAAGGTTAAATGTATAGCCCTAAACAGACAATACTAAATACAGTACATAATGTAGATAGAGAATAGAAACATGAGTTTAAGAAACAAGAAAAAAAAATAGTACTAGGAATGACTGAGCAAGAAGGGAAAAAAGGAGTTTCTAGCTATTCCAGCGTCCGTTTTATTTTATGAGATATTGTTTATTTAGCCTGTCTCTAAAAATGATGCATTCTTATGGTTAAATATTTTACCTTTAAATTTTTCCATTTTCCATGGTACTTCTGATACGGGTATTTTATTTTTTTTTTAAATTCCATGCTCTATCATACACGGGTGGGATATCATTCATAGAAAATTAGAAGATAATGCGTTTGTTCAAATAAATGTGATTCTATATCCTTTTGCGTATGTTAAAAAAGAAATTATACTTTTTTAAGTTTCAAAATAATTTAACATGTACTTTTTCGTTAATGATGAAATTTTACGGTCACACTAACGTTATAACATATTTGAATTGTAAATTTTAAAAAGTTTATAACCACACAAATATTATAATATACTATGAGCCTGTTTGGACATAAAAAATTTTCTTTTTTTCCAAAAAAAAAATTCAAAAAAATGTTTGGTTATGAAATTTTTACAATTTTTCAAATCCAACTTGAAAATATATTTTCAAATTGAAAAACTGTTGGGAACCATATAACGACCCGACCGGTCGTTTTGAGCTCTAGCGCGTTGTTCGGCGGTTTGAGGCCTTGAGTAGCAAATTCATGTATTATGACTTGTACGCATAGTCGGAATTGAATTTCAAGAAGTTCGGAGTTATTTCGAAAGGAAAATTCTCAATTCGGAAGCTTTAAGTTGGAAGAATTGACCAAGGTTTGACTTTTGAGTAAACGACCTCGGAATCGGAATTTGAAGGTTCCATAGGTTCATTTGATGATTTCAAACTTGGACGTGTGTTTGGGTTGAGTATCGGACGGTCCGGGAGCATTTCGGTGCTTATTATGAAAAGTTGGCGTTTTGAAAGGTTTAGAATTTCATAAGTTTGGTTTGAAGTATATTTTGATGTTATCGATATCCATTTGAGGTTCCGAGCCTGGGAATAGGTTCGTATCGGGATTTTTGACTTGCACGCAAAATTTGGCGTCTTTCCGGGATGTTTAAGTATAATTCGGACGTGTTCGTCGAAATTTGGATGTTTGAAAGTTTAAACAAAGATTTCAATCGTCGATTCGTAGTTTTGATGTTGTTTGGTGTGAGTTGAGGCCTCGAGCAAGTTCGTGTCATGTTTTGGGACTGGTTGGTATGATTGGACAGGGCCCCGGGTGTGTTTCGAGATGGTTTCTGACCAAGTTTGGATGATTTGCAACTACTGGTTTCTGGTGCATTTGGTATGCATTGCGCTCACGAATATAGGAATGCGATCGCGAAAGGTTAAGTGGGCTGATGGCATTTTTGTTCATCACGATCGCGTACACGTAGCCGCGATCGCGGAGATGGAGCAGCTTGTTCTTCGCGTTCGTGTGGGCAGAGCGGCGAACTCGACGGGTTTTTGGAGGTAGGCCTGTTTGGGAGAGTTGAGCTATGCAATCACGGAAGGACTCATGCTATCGCGGAAGAGAAATCTACGGAGGCTAAGTTTGGCCGTTCGCGTTAGTGGGCTCGCGTTCGCGCAGGCCTGGGCAGGTTGTGCTTCGTGATCGCGAGTAGGACCTCGCGTTCGCACACGGTAAGTTCATGGGCGAGTCTGGTTGTCCTTCGCAATCGCATGGAGTTTTCTACGATCGCGAAGAAGGAAAGTGCTGGGCAATGTCATTTTAAAAATGGAGGTTGGCTCATTTTCACTCCATTTCTTCATGGGAGCCGACTTTGGGAGCGATTTTGGAGCACCATTTTCATCATCAAACAGGAGGTAAGTGATTTCTTCTCATTGTGAGTTAAATATATGGATTGGAACATGGAAATTAGTGGAAATTGTGAGATTTTGAAGAAAACCTAGAATTTGGTACTTTTGAATTTTTACCACGAAATTAGACATGTAATAAAGAATAAATTATATATTTGAGTTCATGGTGTTATAGGTAAAGTTTATCTTCAAAATTTTTTAAAATCTAGGCACGTGGGCCGAGGGTTGACTTTATTGACTTTTCGAGCGGAGTTTGAAACTGTTATAAATTGATTATTATGAGTATTAGAGTATATTTCTATTGCTTTGCACATTGTTTGACTAGTTTTGGAGCTATGGGCATCAATTTGAGATGTTAGAGTGGCGTTGGAGCCGCTTATGGAATTTTGGAGCGAGGTAAGTCTCATGTCTAACCCTGTGAGGGGGAATTTACCTCGTAGGTGTTATATTCTTATGTGCTACATGTTATGGGAGCTACACACGTATGAGGTGAGGGGTGTCCGTGCGTATGCTAGAATTCCAGATTATGTCCGGTAGACTTAGGTTCACGCCATGTTATAATTGTACTATTTGAGTTATCTTTGCTCGTTTAATTCCTTTATTTCGCGTTAGGACTTGAGATTAGACTTGCATAGGGTGATAGACTCGCTATTGTAGAGACGTGACAAGCTACTTGAAAATCCGCGGAATAATTTGTGCTTCCCCTTATGAATTTCTCCCGCGTTGTGCGTACTCATTGCAAAGTCTTCCTTAAATTTCATAACTCATACGTATATTCGTGAGTGGGTTCAAGGACCTATTAAAGCTTCTTATTCTAATGGGATCAGGCCATTCGCCTCGGCAAGATTTTGTACCACACTCTCATGGGAGCGGGTCGTTCCCCTCGGTAGTATAATAGATACATGTATGGTTCGTGCCCCTCGACCCTCGGCAGTATACATATAATGAGATTGAGTCATTCGCCTCGGCAGTATCATATTCCTTATGGACTCGGGCCGTACGACCTCGGCATAATCGTGCGTTATATCGCGAACAATCCGAATATTCATGAGATTTTCCTTCCACTGATTCCTTTGCATTTTATATGGTGTTTCTTGTTCATTTGATATTGGCGCTTGATATTTTCCGAATTGTTGAGACAGAATACGAGATTGAGAAGTTTTTATCGTTAATGAAATTTTGGAAGATTATGCTGGTTACCATTTCATCCTACTATTACTGTGTGCTTCATATTTGTTTAGGATTTAGCATACTGCTTTATTGGACCTCTAGTAAGTGTCGGTATCGACCCCTCATCACTACTTCTCCGAGGTTATGCTATATACTTACAGGGTACGCGTTGATTTACGTACTCATGCTAAACTTGCTGCAGATATATATATATATGTGTGTGTGTGTGTGTGTATGTATATATGTATGTCTGGTGGTCTTTTGGGCGCAGGGGTGCGGCTAATGCGAGGACTTTACAGTGAGCTGCATTCTATGTTACGATCCGCAGCATACAAAGTCTCCATCAGAGTTATTTATATTCTCCTATCTAACTTGTATTCCAGACAAATGTTGTATTATTATTGTACTCCTTAGTAGATGCTCATGCACTTGTGACACCGGATTTTGGGGGTTCCTACTAGGTGTTCATTATTGTAGTTCACATAATTATTATCATTTCACCTTGTAATTTTATATTTTATACGGAAGTTGGAAGTAAAAATTACGGGTTTTTCTGTGAGTACCAGACCATACTCTACTTATTTAATGGGATTCATGATTTCAAAAATAATAAAATAAGTAACTAAGTTGAATAAGCATTGCTGGCTTGCCTGACGACAGCGTTAGGTGCCATCACGACCAATAGTGGATTTTTGGGTCGTGACAGCTTGGTATCAGAGCTCTAGGATCACGTGGGTCTCACAAGTCATGAGCAAGTCTAGTAGAGTCTCGCGGATCGGTATAGAGACGTCTGTACTTATCTTCGAGAGGCTACAGGGCTGTTACGAGCACTTCCCTTCTTGATTCCTCGTCGTGCGATTTGATTCCATTGAGGCTTATGCCTTCGTTTCCTTCCTACTCACTCTTACACGATGTTGAGCGCTTGTTATCAATGGGGCATCGAAAAGTTGCAGTGGTACTACAGATGTAGTGCATGATGTATCTCCCTGCGTATTCGAGCGAGCTATTGTCGTCGTCCTGTGGAAGGGTGTTCTGTTGTTTCAGCCCTGTATTAGTATTGCCTATGGTTTTGATGCTATACATGGATTGCTATGATGTTCATGAGTGGTTATCGCGCGGTGTTAGTGTGATGGTAGGGTGCTAGTTTAGGTGTTGAGGCAGTGAATGACTCGAAAGGAGGATTTTTCAGTGCATGATTTAGAGGTTCGGCATTTAATTCCAGCGGAGGAAAGCCAATCCTATTATGGATGTCCAAGCTTTGGTTAATGGAGTAACGAGACATGATATTTTCGAGCGTGGTGGAATTCTCATTTGTGATTGTTGATACCTAATTTTGCCCTCATATTTTTCAAATAAGTATATATACTTTCAAATGGCATTTTGCATCAATAAGAGTTATACAAGTATTTTCTATAATTTTTAGAGCTTTAAAATTGATTTTCTTGCGTTTAAATTACTTGAATATATATTAATTACCCCTTAAATTATTTTGTGATGAGTTAATCATCCAAATTCATTATTTATATCTACATATATATTTTATAATATTTTACTTCATTTCATATAATTATCTTTGCATTTTTTGAGTCATTTACATAATTTTACAATAATAGCCTATATTCTATGCATAATTATATTTATTACATTATTCATGCTAAAACCGCATTTTTATATTTTTATAATGTTAAGTTATTATTTTCAATCATTTTATTTTACAAGTAATGTCTTATTATCTATTAATTATTTTTATAAATTATTTTTTAAATAATTTTTGTGTATTTAATTATTAGCCAATATAACGCTAATTTTCTAACCAAAAACATTGGTCCAATACCCTTTAACCCAGCACCAGCAACCCACTATCGTAGACCCATTTCCTTGACCCGCCCCAACTTCTTTTAATCCTGTCCGTTGATCTCTTAAGATCAACGGCGCACAGTAAACCAACCATTTAGACCATTCCCCCAAACCAGCCGCCTGTGCACTCTCTCGAACCCTTGCCTCTCTTCTACAACCCCTAGCAACCGCTGCTTATTTTCTCTCCGATCCCGACCTAGAGATGGAATCTACCTATGATCTACTTACCTTATTAGCCTTCTCTAATTATTAGTCGTTCGCTTATGGTGTTACTTAGGTATTTGCCTAAGTTTGGCAAGTATCACTTCTGAGATCAGGCTAGAATGGCTCGAATATTTGAGTTTTGGCGTTATTTCGTCTATATACGCTCAACAAAGAGTGATTTACACTTTTGGTTCGATTTTCAGATGATTGAACCCAATTAGGGTTTGAGACTCTCCATCTCCTTTACTGATTTTGATTTGCATGCGATACCTTATTTGTGCTTAATTGATTATTTTCCGTGTTTGTTCTTTCAATTTCTACACTATATAAAACCCTTTCCCCGTTCCCCTTTAAAAGAAACTCTCGAATGATTATTACTTAACTATTGTTACCAACACTATTCCCTCACTCTTACTCATTCTATACTATTCTGAGACTTTTGATTTTCCCCGGCTGAAAGCCAAGGCCACCATAACCCGTTCATTAGCCTCTTCCAGTGCAAGCACTGCTCGGAGCCTACTTCGAGGCTCTTGTGAACTTTGAAGCATTGGAGATTTTGGGGTTTCCAATACTCTCCTACAATCGCTGGTATTCCTGAGATTTTGAGTTTCTCATTCTTTATTTGCTTTGTTTGCAATTGGTTAGTGCCTTATACTCTTGCAATTCTACTTCTTTTTGTTTGTGTTTATGTTATATGCATAAGTGCTACTTGCATTTTCCTGAATTAGTTTCGATATTATGCCATTTCTATGCAATTCTGCTTATTTTAATACTACTCTGTAGTTCCACTAGCTTCAATTCTATGCAAGTCCTGATCTTAACTCATATGTGGATAGTTAAGCTGATTCATGATACCTACCTGATTCGTAATTGAAACCTGATTGATGGTTGTTGAATTTTGTACTAAAACCCTTAGGAAACTATGTTCTTGCTCAAAATTTCTTTCTTCATGTTTAATCCTTTATGCGTAATGTACTATTTCTCTGCAAGTCATATGACAATACTATCTAAATACTTAGCCTAATATGATAACCTTAATGCATGCTCATTATGAGTGTCTAACCTAAATGATTTCTAATCATTATGTTTATGAATAGTTGGTTACTTACCAGTTTCTTATTATGAGTTTAGTTTCTTGCCTTGTTATGTACTATTATGATAACCAACTCATGCCCAGAATGTGTTCTAATTTCTGTTGAGACATTCATGTCCAACTTTTATCTTTCTGGAGTTCTACTGTTTGTTATGATCTTGTTCCCATGCTATTTGTGACTCTATTGTGTGTTTTTTGACTTGCTCAATTATGTGTTCTTCATTATTAGTTGAGACCTTTAGAGTAAATCTCATAACCAGCATTTTCTCCTATATGTGGCCAACTAGTGCAAGGTTTAATGCTTTTCGGTCCTGTTGATGTGAAGTTGACATTTTTACTATAAATCTTTCTGTATTGTAACTGATACTCAGCATGTTAAAGTATTCTCATTCTCGACTAAGTGACTGCTCGATCATGAACCTATTCTGTTATGTTGTTTTCACTAGGCCTTCATGTTAAAACTTTCATGTGGGGGCAAGAATTAGCATGGTCCTTTGTGTAGGACAATCCTTAGCGAAATGACCATAGCCTTTACATTTATGACATTGAAAGGAAGATGCACTAGGAGAATTGAGTTGAGTTTTAGAGTTACCTCCGGACCCCTTAGGATCAATTTTTGGTGCCACTTCTGCAAACTGGTCGGGTCTAACGGTGGAACCATCACTAGTTCCTTCTCCGGCATGTTTCTGATTGCTAGCGAATTTTTCAAAATTCTCCATGCGGGGCTAATTGCCCTTACTTCAGCTAAGAGCTCGGCTAAAGTAAATGTCAGTTACAACCTTGTCTCCTTCCATAGCCATGTACCTACAAAAGAAACAAGACTAGAGAATGTGTTAAGGTTAGTAAAATTCCTCTCCTACTTTTGGATGACTCTCGGGTTCACTCTATATTTCGGCTAGGATCTTTCAAACTTGTCCTCAAAATGGCTTCCTCTAATTGATCAAGTTCCTCAACGACCTTTCAAGTTCACCAGTTCACTAGTTCTCTTCGGGGTGAGTGAATTTATGTGACTCTATAGGCGGACAGCTTTTTAAAGTAAGCACAAGAAGCCAAGAATTAACTACGAAGGTGAAAATTCTGAGTTTTAGCACGAGATCCTACAAGATCAAAAATTAGTAATTAACTTAAGTAGAAAATTACCTAAGAATTACTAATTAGAAGTAGTGTAATCAAAGAAGTAAGGAAATTCAAGAAATAAGGAAATTTTAGAGACTTTCCCACTCTAGTTTGGAAAGGCCAAAATTTCTCTCTCCTCCCCTTTGAATTTCGCCCCTTACTCCTTAATTCCAATGGAAAACAATTCCTTGGAAATTCTCCCTTTTGGAATGGGAGTTGTTTCCCTCTTAGACTAGGCTTAGGATTTCTTATTCTTCTCCTTCTCCTAGCCTCTTACACGTTTTTAACAATAAATTCAAGAACAACAAGTTGATGTTCAAGAGCTTAAAGAATTCAATGCGACTTGTTAAGAATGGTCGAATCTTGAAGAACCCCTTCAAGATTAACGTTAATTGCTTCAAGAACTACAAATTGATATTCAAGAACTTCAAGAACTCCAAGATTAATGTGTACTAGCTTCAATATTTCAACGAGGGTTTTCAAGAACGGTTTTTAAACAACCAAGAACTTCAAGATTGGTTTCAAGAACAGTTTTTAACAATCAAGACTTTAAGATTTCAACCCTAGATTTTTTAGCAACTTCAATCAACAACAATTCTCGTTTTTTCTCTTTTTTTTATATTTTTTGTCACTTTTTTCTTCTTTTCATTTTTTTAAATCAAAAAATGAAATTAAAGAAAGAACCTAAAACTAAGGCACGAAGAACGGGATTGGGATTGTAAGAACAAACCCTTTCCAAGCTCTGATACCAACTGATGCAATAAGAAATTTGAAAACAAGAAAACAAGGATAAACGCAAGGCGCTCAATGATCTATCAAGACAACAAGTAGGAACTAGTCTACTTACCTTCTTGATGAAGTCAAGGAGAACCTATACTATACAAACAACCCTCAAGACAATGATGGACTTGCAAATTGTTTGATCAAGCAACGGAACAAGTTCAATTTAGAATCACACCAAAAATTAGACAAGTTCACACACAGAGAGTTTTGGAGAACCTAAGGAGGTCGCCGGTTTTTGTGTATTTATTAATAATGTAAGATACTGAAAATAATGTAGTCTTTAGGCTTATACAGAATGGGATTTTACCTAAATCAACTAGGAAAAGAATAACTAACAAAAAGGCCAATAATTTGGCTAAGTCTCCTTATGGTCACGCAAGACCCCAAACAAAGAATCAATGTCTTCCATAAAAATATAGCAATACAACATAAACACAAATGTGCATCATCAACGTCACACAAGTGCATCTTCAATGCAAATATCTTCAACGCCTCACACAAAGTGTATCATCAACGCATGGCTCTTCTTCACCATTAAGTGTGCATCATGAAGTTCCTTAACTTGACTCCTCATGAATGGTCTCGAAGGCACAAATGTATCTTGATCAGGCTGGCCTGCATCATGTGTAGATCGGGTTGCACGCCGCAATAGTGAGATGTTGAGTACGATTCCCTATATCTATTCTTGTGTATTTTGTTTCTCATTCTCTGAGAAGGGTTCATAGCATCTGTTCGAGCGTTTTATTCGTTGATGGGTAGTTCTTTTCTAGAGTTCGTTCCTCTTTATGTGTCATATTCAAGTTGTAGCTTTTCGGCGCATTGATGGCATCATATGAGATCTTGGTCAGTGTTTGAGGTGGCTTCTTGCCTGGGCAGCTTGTACTAGGTGAGACGAGATTATTGGACCTGAAATCGGTGTGGTCAGATTTATGTAAGGTATATTAAAGAGAGAATGTCACTATTTAGTCCAGAATGAGGCAACGATTCTTGTCAGGTGGAGAAACTCTGCGAGTTATTGATTTGACGGGTGATTATGAGTTCCTGCACATATCTTTTATCGGTGTAGTATTGTGAGGGTTGAGACCTGGTTTAAATGTGTTATGAGGTATACTACGGGCATTGGGCCAGTGAATTTGCAGCTATTGTGCTTGGAGGAGTTTATCACGAGCAAATGAGTTATGCAGTGCATTATGCGATGTCAGCATGAGTGCATGATCATGTAAGCGTTCAGTGTATGAAGATTGATATGGTGTTCGTACGTTAGAATCAGATCTTGTAGAGAATTTCGGATGTTGGAATTTGGTTCTAACTATTCACAAAATAAAATGGAGGATCTTTAGTTTGGCTCCAGATGTGCCCACATGGATTGTGGTGGCACGGGTAGGTGCACGAGGTGTTAAATAGTGATTTTGGACAACTTTAGAACAAGTCTTGGCACATTCGAGGACGAACGTATGTTTAAGTAGGGGAAAATGTAACAACCGACCGGTAGTTTTGAGCTCTAGCTCGTCGTACGGTGGTTTGATGCCTTGAGTAGCTTCACTTCATGTATTTGACTTGTATGCGTAGTCGGAATTGAATTTCGGGAAGTTCGGAGTTGTTTCGGAAGGAAAATTCTCTATTCGGAAGCTTTAAGTTGGAAGAGTTTATCAAGGTTTGGCTTTTGAGTAAATGACCATAGAATCGGGATCTGAAGGTTCCAATAAGTTTGTATGATAATTTCGGAGTTGGGCGTGTGTTCGGGTTGAGTATCGGGCGGCCCGGGAGCATTTCGGCGCTTATTATGGAAAGTTGGCATTTTGAAAGTTTTAGAATTTCATAAGTTTGGTTTGAAGTGTATTTTGATGTTATCGATGTCCGTTTGAGGTTTCAAGCCTGGGAATATGTTTGTATCGGGATTTGTGACTTGCACGCAAAATTTGGCGTCATTCCGGGATGTTTAAGTGTAATTCGGACGCGTTCGTCGAAGTTTGAAGGTAGGACTGTTTGGGAGAGTACGCTTGTTTGGGAGAGTTGAGCTATGCAATCGCCGAAGGACTCACGTGGTCGGGGAAGAGAAATTTGTGGAGGCTAAGTTTGGCCTTCGCGTTCGCCTTAGTGGGCTCGCGTTTGCGGAGGCCTGGGCAGGCTGTGCTTCGCGATCATGAGTAGGACCTCGTTTGCACAGGGTAAGTTCATGGGCGAGTCTGGTTGGCCTTCGTGATCGCGTGGAGTTTTCTGCGATCGCAAAGAAGGAAGTGTTGGGCAGTGTCATTTTAAAAACGGAGGTTTGGCTCATTTTCACTCCATTTCTTTATGGGAGCCGACTTTGGGAGCGATTTTGGAGTACCATTTTCATCATCAACCAGGAGGTAAATGATTTATTCTCATTGTGAGTTAAATACATGAACTATACATGGTTTGGAACATGGAAATTGATGAAAATTGTGAGATTTTGAAGAAAACCTAGAATTTGGTATTTTTAGATTTTTACCACGAAATTGGACATGGAGTTAGGAATAAATTATATATTTGAGTTCGTGGTGTTATGGGTAAAGTTTATCTTCGAAAATTTTTAAAATCCGAGCACGTGGTCCCTAGGGTTGACTTTATTAACTTTTCGAGCGGAGTTGGGAATTGTTATAAATTGATTAATTATGAGGATTAGAGTATACTTTTATTGATTGGCACATTGTTTGACTAGTTTTGGGCAACGACCATTGAATTTGAGGTGTTAGAGTGGCATTGGAGCAGGTTATGGAACTTTAGAGTGAGGTAAGTTTTATGTGCTATATGTTGTGGGAGCTACGTACGTATGAGGTGACAGGTGTCTGTGCGTATGCTAGAATTCCTGATTATGTCCGGGTAGACTTACGTTCACGCCATGTTATAATTATACTATTTGAGTATCTTTGCTCGTTTAATTCCTTTATTTCACGTTACGACTTAAGACTAGACTTGCATAGGGTGATAGACTCGCTATTGTAGAGACATGATGAGCTACTTGATAATCCGCGAAATAATTTGTGCTTCCCTTATGAATTACTCCCGCGTTGGGCGTACTCATTGCAAAGTTTTTCTTAAATTTTATAACTTACATGTATATTCGTGAGTGGGGTCAAGGACTCGTTAAAGCTTCTTATTCTTATGGGATCGGGCTATTCGCCTCGGCAGGACTTTGTACCACACTCTCATGGGAGCGGATGTTCACCTCGGCAGTATAATAGATGCATCTATGGTTTCTGCCACTCGACCCTCGGCAGTGTACACATTATTATGGGATCGGCCGGTTCGCTTCGACAGTATCATATTCCTTATGGGATCGGGCCATACGACCTTAGCCTAATCGTGCATTATTTCACTAGCAGTCTGACTATTCATGATATTTTCCTTCCACTGATTGCCTTGCATTTTTATGGTGTTTCTTATTCATTAATATCGGCACTTGATATTTTCTGAGTTGTTGAGATAGAATACGAGATTGAGAAGTTTATATCGTTAAAAGAAATTTTGAAAGATTATGCTGGTTACCGTTTCATCCTACTATTACTGTGTGTTTCATATCTGTTTAGGATTTAGCATACTGCTTTATTGGGCCTCTAGTAAGTGTCGGCGTAGACCCCTCGTCACTGCTTCTCTAGGGTTAAGCTAGATACTTATTAGGTACGCGTGGATTTACGTACTTATGCTACATTTGATGCACTTATTGTGCAGGTGTGTGTGTGTGTGTGTGTGTATGTGTGTGTGTATATATGTGTGTGTGTGTGTGTGTGTGTGTGTGTATGTGTATATATATATGTGTGTGTGTGTGTGTGTCTGCTGGTCTTTGGGCGCAGAGAAGCAGCTGTTGCAGGGACTTTACGGTGAGCTGCATCTTATGTTACGATCCGTAACATACAGAGTCTCCATCAGAGTTATTTATATTCACTTGTCTAACTTGTATTCCAGACAGATGTTGTATTATTATTGTACTCCTTAATAGATGTTCATGCACTTGTGATATCGAATTTTTGGGGTTCCTACCAGATGTTTATTATTGCAGTTCACGTAATTATTATCATTTTACCTTGTAATTTTATATATTATACGGAATTTGGAAATCAAAATCATGGATTTTCTACGAGTACCATACCTTATATTTAATGGGATTCATGATTTCAAAAATAATAAAATGGAGTAACTAAGTTGATTAAGTACCGTTGGCTTGTCTGACGGCGGCGTTAGGCGCCATTACGACCTGTAGTGGATTTTGTGTTGTGACAAACCAGTTTTTCAATTGGAAAATTGGAAAGTTGATATTTTTAAGTTTTACAAATTTACCCTATATTTTTGAAATTTATAAAAGGACCCCAAGAGTTATTAAACTTAGGTAACACCTGCGACTGGCCACCATCTGATTGAGTAGCTTTGGACTATATTTTGGCATCCACTGTTAAGATCTACAATTTATACTTTAACCTGAAGGAGCCACTACAACTTTTATTAGAGATTGTTCGTACAGTTAAATAATCAGCACGTTTGATTGTTTGTTTCAAGTAGGATAATCAAGTGGGGTAATTTTAATATTTTTATAAATTGTGGGGTATAAATCATGTTTCATGATTTAAAAAAAAAATGTCGAAATATATTACAAAATTTATAACCAAATACAACTTCAGTTTCAAATCAAATTTTAGTAAAATTCCAAATTTGAAAAAATATCTTGGAATGTAAAATCACATGCATATTTCAAAAAAAAATTATCTTCTTTCTTAAACTGGATCACATAGCATGCAACGTTGGGGGAAGGGGGGAGGAAGAATTTGGGTTGAGGAAGAGGGGCCTAGTCATCTAGCTAGAACTAGGGGGTGGGTGTGTTTATTAACGTTGGTGTGGCTGCTTTTGGCTTATTCTTCCCAAGCTAGCCTCGTCTATTACTGTATTCAGCAGTTGAAAAGATAGTGTGTGAATATCACCCACAAAAACGTGTTATTTGTATCTTATGTCCCTTTATAATTTTAAAATTTAAAAAAAATACTTTTTTTTAAATTTTTTATGTATAAAATACAAATTTTTATTGTATAAAGTATATTTCTCATATGTAAAAAAGAAAAAAATAGAATCATAAAACTAAAAATAAATTTGTAAAAAGCCACAAAACCAATTCGCTCAGCACAGCCAAAACAAAAAACCTACTAATACTACTAGTACAACTTCCAACTAGTTAATAGAGGAGACATCATCTCTATAAGTTGTAGGTTTTCATGTTCATTCAATTCTCAGCAAAACTTTTCACCTTTTTTTTTTCTCCATTTCCTATTCAACTCTTCCATACACATCTATTTAGACAAACGTGCAAAACAGGTCATAAGAATATTTATAGGTTAGGCAGCAACTAAAAACTAGTCTTTGTACAAACCATAGTCATAGCAATAAGAGCTATAACTACCCCTTTCTCTACCTCTTTCACGGCAACCATTCATTCTTCTTTTGTCTATAAATCGCCTTCATCATACTGAATCGAATTCGACATTTACATTCTTACCATTGAATCTTTTGCTCTTCTGAAATCATTTGGTTAGAAGTGTGAATAAAGCAGATTAATCTCGATCTCCAGTTTCAGAGTGGCAAGATCACGATCTCAGCAAAACCTCTCACAGTCTTCTACTGTGTTATCCAAATAATATCCGAAAAGATAGAATTTTGGGTTGCCGAAATTCCAAGAAAAAACGTGTAAGAACCAGTGTAAAAACAGTCAGTCCTGTATGGAGTATATATAGCCACGTTTTTTAGATTAAAACCCTTTTTCAAAACATGTTAGATTTTCTTCTTCCACTAAGGAAAGGTTTTTTTTTATTTCCTATTATTTAGACACATTAGGGATCACATAAATTAATTAACAAGGCTTCCTATTATGGAATTAATTTCGAAATTTAAAATTTATTTCTACCATAATAAATTACGAATTATTTCACTAAAAATTCGTAATTGCACTCCTTAGTTCAATTTCAAAATTCTTCCATAAAATCTTATTTAACTTCCCATGTTAAGATTCAAATACTAATCAATCAAATTAAATTACTAACAATTTAATTTATCGATTACTTTCTTTAGACTTTCGCTTAACTTATTTCATGTGTCGGATACAAAATTCACCGGCCGGGTTTACACATGAAAACTTATAAGCTTCCATGAAGGAGTATCATCAATCCCAAAATCCGAGACATGGATTCTATCAACTAGTTATTACTTCGCCAATATATATCATTATTGTCCAATTTACCAGGCTTATTGACTCACAAAAGAATCTCGCCTTTTAATAAATCAAAACAATAAATGACATACACAACTAATAATAATTATATCAAAATTAAGACTATAATTACATTTGGACTAGAGAAATTATTTTATTAAGTGAGTATAAAACACTTATCTCTACTTGATCCATTCAATACATACAAAATGTACTAATACAAGAAGTCGGAATTAAGTCATTCTCATAATCAAGATAAATTAAATTTAATCTTATGCTACAACCATTCCGATGGTTTGTCCAATTCCATCATTAGATTTTGAACATAAACTTTATGACTTATAAGAACCGATCATTTAATCTTCCGGGTATAAGCTAAACTCTATGCACTAAATCATCTACTATATAAGCAATGAACATACAGACAAATACATGATCTATTTAAAATAAAACTTTATTGAATTGAATAAATAAATAAATAAATATTTCATAAAGAATTCTATAACAATAAGCGTGATTTATAGTATACCCTAACAGTTTTCAGTTGAACCATTAGTTATACTCTCCTTCCTCCTCAGGACCTTATAAGGAGAGGAGCTTTTCGTTCTTAGCTTATTTGTGTTGTAGAAAAAAATGTGGAATCTAAACGATTCTCCCAATCGAAGAATGGGAAATGAATCAGAAGAAGGTTGTTCTTCTCCTATTGAAATTGATGAGAAAGGTAAACAGGTCGGATCGGTCTCAAATTCAAGTTCATCAGCTTTGGTTATTGAGGAAGGTAATAATTCTGAGGAAGAAGAAGATGGTGAAAAAGGTAAGAAAAAGAGAAATACACCTAGTAAAATATTTGGGTTTTCAGTTAACGGTAACAACTTCTCGTCGGCGAGTGAACCGCCGGTGACTCGGCAGTTTTTCCCGGTTGATGAGTCAGAAATGGGAGATGGGTCCATAAATTTTTCGAGGGCTCAATGGGCTGGAGTTAAGTTTTATCAGTCGGAACCACGTGGCAATATTATAGTGGGAAAGCCTACTGAGATATGTCAGCAGCAGCAGCCAATTAAAAAGAGCCGCCGTGGACCGCGGTCTAGGAGTTCGCAGTACTGTGGTGTTACCTTTTACTGGCGGATTGGCCGGTGGGAGTCACACATATGGTTAGTATCATTATTTTTTCTTTCGAATAGTGTAATTTTATGCCGAACAGTATAAAGACTATTGATTAGGTTAACTTATAACAATATGTAATATATTCGAAGTATCAAGTACTATATGATGACTTAGAGAATGGAATAAATAACTCATTGGAATTGGTTACCTAAATTACACTAATAGTGTATATTTTTTCTTTTATTGTCTGTATATAATTCATATTTTCTCTCGATATTATTCATTCACATTTTCGTGTTATTCATTCTACCAACTGAATTTATTTATCCAGACCTGATTTATTTGCTAATTTGGAGCAGGGATTGTGGGAAACAAGTTTACCTAGGTATGTTCTTTTCTTCAAAAATTTAATTTAATTGAACTTTTTAAATTTATCAAGATTCTTTCGCTGTTGTTTATGTTCTTGAAGATCAATCTGATATTGGTGAACGGGGGTTTACTTTCCTCGGGTATCATATGTGTAGGTGGATTTGATACAGCACATGCAGCAGCGCGGTGAGCTCTTGATTCTTGACTGTAATTTTCAATTTTCTTTGTCTCCAAGATAAGAGACACAGGATGTATTTGGTACGACGGAAGTCAGTTTAAATGTGTTTTCTACGACGTCATACCAAATACATCCAAAAATTAAAAATTAAATGTTTCGAAGAGTGAAGGTTGGCAATGTTGTGTTACAGTGCATATGATAGAGCAGCAATCAAGTTCCGGGGAGTGGAGGCAGACATAAACTTTAACTTGAAAGATTATGAGGCAGACTTAAAACAGGTAGGCCATAATCAGCATACACAAATTTAGAATTTAAATTTGATGGACTCAACTCTTAAAATTATTTATGCTAAACTTAATTATTGTACATTGTAAATTATAACTAAATTATAATATTTATTAAAAGTTTAGTGATTTATTGCATACATACTTATGTTGCGTAGTGTCCAGAACTTAAACTCTATCCGCCTATGATGATCAGATCAGAGTGGCAGACTAAGAAAGCATGCCTATGTTTGAGTCTGTCTGGTTGGAGTACTTCAGTTTTCACACCTGCCTTATCATAAACAGTTGCCTACCTTATCATCAACAGTAGTTTGCTTCACATTTTTTGTGTCAAAATTTAGTGGACACAATGAAATTGGAAACATAACTGTTGATATTCTTTTCTTCTCAATAATTTGTTTATCTTTTTTGGGGTATGTTACAGATGACCAATCTAACCAAGGAAGAATTTGTGCATGTACTAAGGAGACAAAGTACTGGTTTTCCTAGAGGAAGCTCCAAGTATAGAGGGGTGACTTTGCATAAATGTGGTAGATGGGAAGCTAGAATGGGACAGTTCTTAGGCAAAAAGTAAAGTAAAAAAAATAACTCATCCTCATTTTATTTTATTCTCCTAGATGATTGAATAAATTTTCAAAGGAATGCTCCTTCCTTTTGGTATGTGTTTGGTACGACTAAAAATTATTTTCAAAAAATATTTTTTCTAAAAAACTTTGTCCCGCTATCGAACATTTTCTTTAAAAATATCTCAAATGGACTATCAGAGAAAAACATAAAAGTGAAGAAAGTCATTTTTTTCCCTTTTTAATCGGTTAAACTAATTTTTAGTGTTTGATTATTAGAAAATTACTCAATTTCTAAAGAATCTCTTTTCTTCGTACCAAAGACACCATTTTGTCAATTAATATTCCATTCCTTTCTTGCTATTGACTTTCATTATTGAATTGTATTCGAACAGGTACGTTTATTTGGGCCTCTTTAATACTGAAGTTGAAGCTGCTAGGTGTGTAATTGTAGTGCCTAATTTATTCTTCTTTCTCTACTATTATTAATTGTATTTTTTGCACTAAAATAAAACTACTACAACTAACTTATTAGAAGGTGAGAGCTTTAAATATTTTTCACTGTTGGGAGCTAAAGTTTACACTCTTTTCTTTCTTCTTTAATGGGGCTTATGATAAAGCTGCTATCAAGTGTAATGGGAAGGATGCAGTTACTAACTTTGATCGTAGCATTTATGAAAATGAACTTAACGCAACTGGTAAATTACTCTTTTATTTGTTAGCTTTTCATTTGGTCTGAATCAGCTGAAATGTTGCAACATACTATTTACACTGTTAGTATACATAAATTAATTATTTTTGAAGTAAAAGCTTACGCAAAGCATTGATAAATGTACTTTTTCCAGAATCTGCCGATAATGCAGCCGACCACTCTCTTGACTTAAGCTTAGGAGGTTCAAACTCAAAGGAAAGAAGCCGAGATATGGGGGATAATAGGGGTCAAAATTCATCATCTTTGCAATTAGATGCCCCTTGGCAGCACCAAGAGTCGAGGTCTAAGGTACATACATAATATTGCTAGCTTTATTTCTTGCATTATTTACGGTGTAAGCTAGTCGATGGCAAAAGACTGATCTAAAATTTGAAGTTTGTGAGTTTCTACAAGGCTATAACAATATATACAATAATAATTGGATTCACAATTAAACTTTATAAATATTTAGTAATTAAATTTCTTACTATATATATGAGGTATGAGCAAAAACTACTGGCGTACCCATATGTTACATGCTAGATCTGCCTCTGACACGACTTCTTCATTTTCAATATTTCAAACTTCATTTGCGTTCTATCAAAATGTTTATGTAGCTTTCTTTTGAACTGTCGTATGTATTGAAATCGAGTACTATCATATGTGACTCTTTTTGTAGTAGTATTTGGAATATCTTAGACGTCAAGTTTTAATTTCATGCAGCTACCTAGTCCAATCGATTTTGATGCCCAAAGAAGAGATGGGTATAATGAAACTGAAACCTTGCAGCTCTTGAGCCAAACGCATCTAAATTCTCCAGGCTCTTTGCAGCCTAATATTAATGAAATGCAAAGGATTGGCCAATTTATTAGAGATGGTGAATCCCATATGGTTCAAGTCTTTCCACGACAGTTCAGCTCATATCAAGTGAGTTCCCAGTTCTCTATCATTACAACAGTGGCTGTACATATATGCAAGATTATATATATATATATATATATATATATATATATAAAATCTTGCATATATATATAAACTTGTCTAAATTATTGTACAATACTTGCTTTCGTCATTTTCAAATGTTGTTTTAACTAATCAAAAATAGGTGTCAATTTAGGGAATCAAGAAGGTTTTACTTTCCTTTTTACGAAATTTACTCTTACTCCAATAAATAATCTATCCTACAATTTATTAAATCTCCCAAAAATAATTCTTTGAGGAGAGATAGAGAGAGTTACTTAGTTAATACTCCCTCCGGTTCACAATAAGTGACTTTTTGGCCCTTTTTTTTGTGGTCTAAAATATTTGATTTTTTCAGATTTTAAGAATGAATTAATCACTTTTTTCCTACATTGTCTTTGGAGTAAATAGTGTTGGAGAAGTGTTTATGTAAAAAGACAGTAAAGGTTAATATGGTCAATTTCATTAGGTGGATTTCTTAATCTGTGTGAATACAGTCAAAAAATCGCTTATTGTGGACCGGAGAGAGTACTTGACTAAATAACCCTTATGATTAATTTCTTAATGAATGTGTCAAAACCTATTAGGAAGTAATATAAATTGTTAGAATTGTGTGACCCCAGCACTTAAAAAGAAGGTGAAATATCTTTTTTCTTATCAAGTGACATTGAGATTTGAATCCATGATCTCTTATATGTTCTAATACCATTTTAAATTGTGCAACTATATTATTTTAAATTTTAAATATTTAGAGAGTGCACCTTTAATTATTGAATTGTACTATGTCTCGATACAGATTCAGTCTCCAAGCAGCAGTAATGTAGGCCGAATTGGGGGTACTGTTGCTCCCTTACGCACACGCAAGTATACGTGATCGACAAGTAATATAGGACAATGAGTCCGGATTATCGTACCCAAGGGACTTAAGTTAACTACTTTATAACAACTAATATCGTTACTTAATCAAGCAAAGATCAAGTTTAGTGTATAGTTTATTCTAAATTGTAATTCTAATTTAAATTTATGAATTGCAAAGAACAATTATGTATTTTGTAATCAATGAAACAAAGATTCCAGGGTTGTGATTATGTTCCCAATCCTATTGCGTTCTAATTGACTTATCGTTCATATAGTTAATGTAAGATTGCTAATTAATCGATAATGATACTTATAGCCTTCTTCCGAAGTACTATTCGCCTATTCCTAACAAGATTAATGCCTATATTCCTATGGAATTAATCTAGCAAGAATGCATGAAGAACACGATTTATGTAATTAAGCATGACAATTAAGTATATTTCTATCTTAATCGCGAATCTGCTCTTTTTAACAAAGTTAAGAACATGCTTTCTTCAATTCTCATTCTAATCTAAGCATAGTTTTCCCAAACATAGCATAGATAATTGATAGAACTTAATCGATGGCCAAAACAATTAAGCAATTAAACATAGAATTGAAGAAACAACCTTATCTACATTAACTATTTAAAACGAATCCGTCAACTTAGAAACACAATATTCATGGCTAATCACAACCCCAGAACAAGGGGTGATTAGCCACTCCTGTTCAACAAAATCAAATAGCTAAGCATGAAAAACTAAAATAAAGATACTAGTTTTGCTTGATGAATTGAGAATTTCTTGATGTTGTTGATGTTCTTAGGCCTCCTTTTGCTCCAAAATCGCGTTCTTCCCCTTCACAATGGGTTTAGGGATGTTTATATAGGAGTTGGGAAGGTTTTGGGTCGGTTTAGGGGTCTTCTAGATGAAGTAGGACACTTTTTCCGGAATCAGTCCCCTGGGGGGCGCTGGGCGCTGTCCAGGGGACTGGAGGCAGATTGCTTTCCCTTTGCTTCTGTCTTCAGCGCCACAGGCAGCGCTGGGCGCTGGCCTGTGGCCTGGTTCCCTCTTTTGTGCTTCTTTCTTCTTGTTTTGGCTTGCTTTCTCCCCCGATTTCGTCCCCGATTGTTTTAATCTTATTCCTACACATAAAACACATTATATTAGCATGAATCGATATGATTTAACATCCAAATCCAAACAATCAAGAGTTAAAATATGGGATAAGTTACATTAATTTAGCACTCTTCTACCCATTATCAGTACAAATTCTCAAGAATGGTCCCCTATTAATATTCCTTCTCAGATATTTGCAACTGCTGCAGCATCATCAGGATTCCCCCAGCAGATAGTAAGACCTCAAAATTGGTCTCAAAATACTGGCTTTCATCATAATTTTATGAGACCCTCTTGACCGTTAATTTTCTCCATGTGTTTTTATAAGCTTTGTAAAGAGTAAAAGGTTGAGCTTCTTAATTAAAAAATACTCTCGAAAGAAGCAAACAATTGGTAGTAGTATATGTTAACCAGGGTTCTTGATTTTTTGGAACCATGGAAAAAAAGGGTGGAAAAAAGTTTTGGGGAAATTCCAACTCTTTGGAAAAGTAAAGTCTTAATTTTTTATTTAAATTAAAGTTTTGTTATTGGTCCAAATAACTGAGAAAGATTTTCTACTAGATTTCTTCTGGAGCTTTCTTCTGGTTTGTTTATTTTTGTCTTTGTTCTTTTGACCTGTGACAAAAGCTGTATTCGTTTAAAAGTTTGTTATTTAATCGAGTAATGACGGAAAGTCGCTGATTCTTGTCCATTTCTCATTTAAGAAAATCCAATGTTCTGTTAGAAAGTATAAACTCATTCATAGTCAATTAGTCAAATTAGCTTGTATAATAAACGAATCACTCTTGGAAACAAAATAAAAAGGAAATATATACTTGCTTTCTTAGCCTACGATATTGGTATAGTACTAATGAACTCTTCGAAAAAGAAAAACAAAAATAACAAGTCACCAGTAGGAGCTCAAATCCGAGATAGCTGGAGTGCAATGAATTTATCGAAAAATAGTCCAAATTTCTTTTATGGTAAGGACTGACACATATATTACCTTCAATTAAAGTATGGAAGTATTAAGCGGAACAAAATTCCTTTTAACTATTGAAATGCAAATAGTATATTTGTGATCACAAGTCTAGGTTCTTTTGGTATGTTATTAAACTTTTGAAAACAAATTGTATACAATCCAAGACGTTGTATAAAATGAAACAGGAGTATAACTGGATGGAAATGAAATGTTACGGTCGTGGTTGTCCTTTGCTAACTTCTCATGACTAAGCAGACAGACATGGCAATTATGTTGAGAGGGACTTAACCTAAACCCTAATGTTTTTCAAAGGACGTGTTAAAATAGACTATTAATTATTTGTACCACATCTTTCCCATAATAGTACTTCCACTGAGGATTGTAGTACTAAGTAAGAGAAAAAAATATCTTGATGCCTGTGCTTAAACCCTAATTAAGCATTAAAGATTTAATTAATGGATCCAGATGTGGAACGTTCATAATCCAACTTCCAATTTTATAGTATATTATAAGTTGAGTGATAGATGAATTTAATAATGAGGTGCATTTTCATCATCTGGGGCGTCATCACCGATTTTAATATGTATAATTAAACATAGAACCTTCCCTTTTTGTTTATTCATGTTATTATAGTCACATGATTATGTATTGGTTAAACAGTGTTAACATATAATATAATATAATATAATACTTTACTTGCGAAGATGCTGATATTATTCGCTCTGTTTTTTTAAAACCAGAGAGATGTGAGAGGAGGATGGTGGAGAAAAGAGTCAAAAGAATCACACCTTTATTCCTTTTAAAAAACTGTAATTTAAAATACATCTTGGTTAATGAATATTGTTAGGTAGGTACTAACTACTAAGTTGAGCTGCTTCTATGTTAATTGGTGATAGGTTGATCTATTGTTTAGTACTACCAGTTCATAAACCTCCCCTACTTAATCCTTTATGTGGTCCAAATTAAATTCTACTCTCCCTTTCATTTTACTTTTTTCATGTCCATTAGAAAAATAATAAATACAACATATATTTCTTTCGTCTCAAATTATATGTCGTGTTTTACTTTTATACGTCCCTTAATAAAATATTAACTGGAAGAGTTTTGGATTATTTTACCCTTATTTATTTCTTAAGATATAATCCCTCTTTATTGAATATTTACTCTATTTGTGTGCTATCTCGATCTTCAAACACCCCCCTCAAGTTGAAAACAAGAATATTCTTGTAACGTGAAATTCAAAGAAAAATATGAACATTTGTTAGTTGTTACCGCTGCATTTCACCTTATGTTTCGATGTGATTCTTGTGTTCCTTCCTCCTTCCTCTCCCCCTCCACTTTCAAATAGAAGTGGAGGCAAAATTTAAACTTTATAATATTTAAATTTTAAGATATATAACGACATTAGTGTTTAGTAATTGTTATGAATTTAAATTTGTACATAGTTAATGAATATCATAATATAAATACAACGTTCGACCGAAATTATTAAATTCGATCTAACTTATAATTTACCCCAAGTATTTATTACTTTCACCCACCTCTCCCATTGAAACAGCACCCCACATCTCTATCAAAAAATAAAATTACAAGTGATTTGATAAAATTGCAAATCGAACAAGATCGATGAAGATTTAGCTAGGGTTTCATTCGGAGGTGAGAACACCGAGAGAGAGAAAATGAGATATTTTTTTATTCATTTGAAAAACTGATAGAAGAATATTCTAGACTCCTAATATATACTTGGGGCAAAAGAGTAAAAGAACCTATATCCTAACTCTAACCGGATCCACCAATTATGTATAGAATAAATACGATGTAGTCTAATTATTACAAAGTGGGCTAACTATGGCCCAACTACTAACACTACTAACAAATGCCTACGTACTGGACTGAAAGTTCAAGCCCGAATGTCCACGAAATCAGGTAACTCCAACATGAATACAAGAAAAACTAGTAACATAAAAATAAGATAAGTAACCATGCGGGCCAACAAGTTAAAATGAACGGATAGCTTAAAAACTCTTTATTTATTCTAATATGGAGGCTTTCCATAATTAGAATTGCTTCAACCGTTGGAAATTGTAAAGAGTATTAGCTAATGGTCTTAAATCTTTTGAATTAAAGGAAGCGACTCACATGGATTCATGGACATATCCGTCTTCAGCAACATATATATAGTGCCTCTCGTTGTTTACCCTTAAAACCGGATAACAATTGAATTTATTCGTGGCACTTAGGATTTGTGAACCAGTTTGATACTAAATGAAAATATGGCAAAAGCAATAAAAATATTATGATAATAAAAGGGCAATCAAACCGCAAATTGGCGATGTATTACGATAGATGGGGAAATATTTTGATGAACAACGAATGTAGTGTTTGAGAGCAGTAGAAGTGATAAGAAATAGCCAGAATATATTAACTTTGTTTTCAGAGAATGTGCACCTACAATGATGAATCAGAACGCCTCTTATATGCAGAAAATAAGAATTCCAAATAAGGTAGGTAACTAATTACAAGATAAATCCCCTTAAATCCGGGATTGAATCCCCTCAAATCGTGGCGTAACGGTTATAATGGTTGAGATAACTACTCCCGCGATATATCCGGTGAATGACGAAATATACGGTTTGAGGCCGATCTTCGATCTCCAAATGTTCCTCGGTTAGCTATATCGGTCGTCTCGTCTCGGCTGCTTCTAGCCACGTGCCCGACTTTTGATCCCGCACCGAACTAGCTCGGCCTCGTACCATTCCCGTCCTGTCTTCCCTCGACTGCGACCAACCCGATCATATCCGGCCCAATTTCTTTTAATTATACCCGACCCAATACACTCATATTCAAACAAATAATTTTACCAAAAATATTTGGTTATTTGATCCAGTTCAATTTTTAAGAAAAATTCACTAAGTACAGTATCATTTAGCATCGACTAATTTAAATTCTAATGCTTGTGTCATAAGTCAAAGTTTTCCTTTCCTTTTCTTTTTTTAAGTACTTACCAAATAATTTTTAAGAGTAAAGAAGAAAAGCTGGATATTTGATGAATTAGATGTGAAGTTAGAATTTGAAGTTTTGCAAATTTAAAATTCTAATTTCTTTTATAATTATTCGATTCTAAATAAATAATTTGTACATAAATTAAAGTTATTAAGTTCGATAGAACCTAAACCTGCTCACGATTCACGAGCATCTGTGACCTTATAGTAATAATTTGCACTGATATCTTGATACGTTATTGCAATTCATTCATTCATTCACTTACTGAATTGGGTATTAGTTGACAGATAAATCTGCAGTTCTTATTATGACTTTTTTTCATCTCTAGAATTGTAATCACCGACTTTCTTTATTTACCATTGTATTTATACGAAAAAGTGAACGTGATCCCTGAAGAAGATGATTATGATGATGGTGTTGGCTTCCATTTTTGGAAAGTTTTTTTTATTGGTGCTTTCTTGTTTCTATCAATCACTACTTTATTTACCCAACTACATCCTAAATTGTCACACAAATTTACGTACCGACTTTGAACTACAGACTTGATTTAACATTTTTGGTCCCCTCTCCCAAAAAGAAAAATGCCAACTTTACTTTTTGTATCAACCATGTCTTTTATTCCAGCAAATATAAAAGATACTGCTTTTGACTTGTAATATTCAGAAGCTGATCTAAAATTTTAACTTAAAGATTTCAACCTATTTTTGCGAGCTGAATCCATTGTATTATGGATATAAAATGTTATATTTGTTAAAACATTAGTGATTTATCACATTTTTATCTCTTTGTCGAATATTGAGTTCAAGTAAACTAGTAAACTAGGCTCCATTCGCCTCTGATGATAATTTAATACAAGTTAAATGCGTACACATTAGGCTTGAGGCAGAAATTTTTGATTTTTCCATAACCTAACACATACAGTATTAATACGGATTAAAAGCATGTATGGTGGTCTTTCTTAGCAAAAGTTTTTGTTCATGTCCACCTCAAAGAGTCGTAGGTTTGGATTTACTCTTAGGTATCTTGCAAAAGTACATCTGTTAGTGGATAGTTGTAAGTGTGGCAAATGAGCTGTTTGGGCTGTATTTTGGGTGGTTAAGATGGACTGACTTATTAAATGGGTCATTGTTCAATTCAGCCCAAAATTTACTTGGGTTAAGGTGAACTAAACAATGGGTTGTAATCCAACCCGCTCAAATTAACCTAAATCTTTACAATTTTCTTAACTTTTAAACAAACGTATATAAAAAAATAACTTATATTTTGGAATAAATGTCAATTCATGCCTAATGATTTCTTTCCTCAATTTAGATTTAGAATTTTGTTTGATAGTTATTTATCATATAATACTAACAAAGATAAGAATAATTAAAAAAAAATAGTAAAATTAGAACTTCCTATCCACCCACCCCAACCCACCTCCCACCACCCCAACCCCATCTTGCCCTCAAACCTCGACCATCACCCTAAATAGAAATATTATTCAGAGTACTTTCTTTTAATGTTGTTGTGACGACCCAGCTAGTCGTCTCGTGAGTTACCGCTCCGTTCTCCCCATTTCTGCTTTATTATGCTTCGCTATCCGTATTTTATGTAATCACGTTGAATGGTTTGAGTTCGGAGTAGATTTGGTAAGAAATGAGACACTTAGTCTCTTTCAAGAAGGTTTAAGTTGTAAAAAAGTCAACCGGATGTTGACTTATGAGTTAGAGCTCGGATATGAATTTCGACGGTTCGATTAGTTTTGGGAGATGATTTATGACTTAGGAGTGTGATCGGAATTGGTTTTGGAGGTCCCGTGTAGAATTAGGCTTGAATTGGTGGAGTTAGTATTTTGGCGATTTCCGGTTGTTAGGCGAGATTTTGATCCGAGGGTCGAAATGGAATTCCGAGAGTTGCTATAGCTTCGTATGGTGATTTCGGACTTAGGCGTATGTCCGGATTTAAAATTGGAAGTCCGTAGGACAATTCAACGCATTTTGGCGAATGTTGGAAAATAGAAGATTTTTGGAAAGTTTGACCGAGGGGTTGACTTTTTGATATCGGGGTCGGAATCCAGTTTTGAAAAAGTTCATAGGTCCGTTATGTCATTTATGACTTGTATACAAAATTTGAGGTCAATCGGACTCGATTTGATAGGTTTCAGCATCGAATGTAGAAGTTGGAATTTATTAGTTTCATTAGGCTTGAATTGGGGTATGATTCGTGTTTTTAGCATTGTTGGATGTGATTTAAGGCCTCGACTAAGTCCGTAATATGTTTTAGGACTTGTTGGTATATTCGGACGGGGTCCCGAATGACTTGGGTGCGTTTCGGAGTAGTTTCGGACCATTTCTATCAATTTGTTACTGCTGGTGCATTGCAAAAATTCTGCTGCGCGAAGCTGATTTTGGGAGCTTATATCTCACAATCTATAAGGAATTTGGAAATTCTCAAAACATGAAAGTTGTAGCCCTTTGAATCTAGTTTTCAGAATGATAAATCATTCATCATTTAGACATATATACAGAAAGTTACAGTAGATTAAAGTTGGCTGATACAGCTGTTGTTTTCCGGGCAGTGTGCATGGCAGAAATTTCTGCTGCACAGGACCGACTTTGGAAGCTTATATCTCGTAATCTGTAAGGAATTTGGAGTTGTAGAACTTGTATTCTAGTTTTCAGAAAGTTAAACTATTCATGATTTCGGTATTCTATGAGAACTTTATGATTGATCGAAGTAGGCTGATGAAGCAATATCGATAGAATTTCCTAATGCACTTTAGAAGCTCGTATCTCGAAATATATAAAGAGTTATATAGTGTACAACCGATCAAATGAAAGATCTTCGAGTCTAATTTCTAAATCTTCAAACCGTTGCTCATTTGGATATTTTCACAAGGAGTTATGAGCGTTTTAACAGAAGGTGTACAGCAAGGGAGAAATGATAAGAGGATGTACAACCTGCACAGCGCAAGGTACAACTCGATGAAGCCTGGACAGAATGTTTTAAGCCTTATTTTGTCCGCGATTTTGGGTATATTTTCACCCATAGTTGCTCATTTTTGGAGGTTCTTGAAGGAAACTAACGAGGGATTCAAGGAGAATCGATTGGAGGTAAGAATTTTGGACCTAAAACTCGTTTATATTGTGAAATCCACCTAGAAAATCATTGAAGTCTTGCTAAAAATGGAAGAAATAGGGCTTGGGATTATGAAATTTTAATTGGGTATTTGGAGGACCATTTGGGGCCGGATTTGAGAACTTTTGATATGTACGAACTCGTGGGGAGATAAGGAACCCGTTGATGTGAAAATTTTTGAACTTCGAGAAGTGGGCCCGGGGCTCGGGTTTTGCTAATTTCGGGATTTCTTGGTATTTTTGATTGTTTTCGCTTGGGCTTTGTTCCCTCAACATATTGTGACGTATTTGTTCTGAATTTGGATAGATTCGACGCACGTGAAGGCCAATTTGAAGGGCAAAGGCGTCGTGGGCTAAGGATTTAGCCGGTTTGAGGTGAGTAATGATCTTAAATGATGTTCTGAGGGTTTGAAACCCCGGATGGCACATCATAGTGCTATATGGAGGTGAGGCACGCGCTCGATGATGAGCGTGGGGTCGTTTACTACCGGGGATTTTGACTTGGTCCGTCCCGATTGACGATTTTACTATATATTTGATTGAAACGTACGTGTTATCATCACGATTTGGGCTGATTGCCATATTCGGGCTTCTTGCCGGTTATGTAAACCCTTCAGGGGTATTATTTGGGCTTCGTGCCGGTCATGTGAACCCTTCAGGGGTATTATTTGGGCTTCGTGCCGGTTATGTGAACCCTTCAGGGTAAATTATCACTGTCTTCTAACTGATTCGATTCATTTCTTAAATTCAGTTTTAAAATTCAAATGATATTTTTAAATATTTTAATGGGATCGGGTGGCACGCCTCCACGAGATGTGATGTGAATGGATCGGGTGACACGCCGTCACGAGATATTGCGCTACTGCACCTCCCACAGTAAGCGCCGGGTACCCATGGGAACGGGTGACATGCCGTCACGAGATATGACTTGGCCAGTCATGATATTTTCTTTTACTTCATGTTATTGACTTGCCTATTTACATGTTTTACTGTTTCATTATGGATTGTTGTATGCCTTATGTGTTTCCTTACTCTCAGTTGTTATTTATAATTATTACTCACTGAGTTGGAAGTACTCACATTACTCCCTGCACCATGTGTGCAGATTCAGGCGTTATCGGTTCCGCTCCGAGACATTGATTACTACTGTCAAAGCAGCCATTCAGATACTACGAGGTAGCTGTTGGCGTCCGCAACCCCGTATCTCTTTTATCTAGTTATTTCCAGTATCTTCGAACAATTGTGCCAAGATATTGTATTAGTAATCTTATTATTAGGATTTTCATTAGTTGCTCATGACTTTGTGACACCCCGGTTCGGGCTATAGTCGGGATGGTTCACTGTATTTTGCCGCAAATTGCTATTATTAAACCGTACTTATATTTTTTTTTTATTGTTTAACTGTTTGAATGAAGTTTAGTTGAATTGGCTGGCCTTGTCTTCATGAGAAGCGCCATCACGATCATGGTTAGGATTTTGGGTTGTGACAGTTGTAGATAGTATTTCCTTTTTCATTTCGACAAAATGAGTATTTTCATTTTATGATGTAGAAAAAGTATACTCTTTCATTGCAATAAAATAATTACTTTTTCATTTTGTAGAAGAAGTATTTTATTTTTCTACAAAATAAGTACTTTCTTTTCATGTTATACAAATTTTTTTTTTTTTTTTTAAACAAAAAAAGTACTTTCTTTTCATGATGTAGAAAAAGTATATCTTTTTCACAAAGTGAGTACTTTCTTTTCCTGTTGAAGAAAAAAAATTCTTTTATTTCAACAAAAAAATATTTTTTCTTTTCATGTTGTAGAAAAAATATTTTCTTTCATTTCAATAAAATGAGTACTTTATTTTATTTTATTGTGATATCTAAAAACCATGTCAGTACCCATCCTTTATTTAATTAATATAAATTTTATTTGTTATTTTTCTGTTGTGATAATGTATTTCTTCTTTATTTTCACATTTTTTTAATTTCTGATGATTATTTTTGTCAACAGTTAGTTAAATAAATCATTCGGTATCATGAAAAGAAAGTACCTATTTTGTAGAAATGAAAAAAAAAATTCGTCATGAAAAGAAAATACTCATTTTATTAAAACGAAAGAAAATATTTTTTCTACATCATGTAAAGAAAGTACTTTAAATAATATTTTCATATATTTAGGGTGGTGGGTCGGTGAGAGTGGAGGTGTGGGGCAGGAATGGGGTGGGTAGGGGTGGGGTAGGGGAGGTGGGTGGTGTGGGTTGGTGGAGATGGGGAAAGTTAAAAAAGTTTTGGAAAATGTTTTACCTTATCTTGATAGGGAAAATATTTTCCTCCAATTGGACAAAATGAATTCATAAAGAAAATATTTTCAAAAATTTAAACCAATCAAACATGAAAAACTAAGAAAATATTTTCTAAAACATGAGTCAGGGTAGCACTCTGAGATTGAGCATTTTCATGGGGTCAATGTTGGGCATCAACATGGGTCTATTTAGGATTGTAATTTTTAATGGTTAACTTAGGCTAGTCCAAAATAGTACATTTTCAAAATCGTTCAAACCCAAATCCATTAAAACTTGGACGAGTTAGACGGGTCAAATGAATTTGAGTTAGTTTTGCCATCCTAAATAGTTGTAATGCTCAACCAATTAATTCATTATAGTACTGCTCAAACGAGATAATTACAACTTCACATTAATGAGAAAAAGAAAAAGAAAAAGAAAATAATAATAACCTTATATTTACATTTGGAATATCATTTTTCTACAAGATTTAATAGCTGATCAACCATTTTCCTTTTACAAGTGTTCTGTACAAAACAATTTAAGAGAAAAGGTTTGGATTTGCTCCTCTACTATGGTATATATAGATATAGTGGTATATTAGCTCATGTTATACTATTAACAAACTGTTTAAGAATTTCCGTTAGTCCTAACGACTCTCTATTGTGGTAGCGGACCCCTTTATTTATTTGTCTATATCAACAGCCAAGTCAGCATATCTTACATAAGTAATACTCCCTAAATTCATAACACCAAAATATTAAAATTCCACTTTTATTTCCACCGTAAAATCGAAATAAAAAATCTCTTATCATTTATACCTACAGCTCTCTCAAACTATTTTTCAGAATATATCATTTTTTGGTGACTTGCTTCATACTCTTGCCAACACTAAGCAGATACGTAGCCAGAATTTTAAAATTATGAGTTTGAAATTTTAATAATTTTAAGTTACTGAATTTTAATTAATAATTTAAATATATTTAATAAATTTTTTAACATAAATATAGAGTTTGAATTAGGGTTACTAGTTCAACCGAACCCACTCCCAACACTCTGGGTGAACACCCTGACACCAAGCCTCTTTTAATCATAATTTCTGATGCACCGGTGATCGGACGCGGTGGAGCTATAGGCGGAGCACATCCACTTTTACGTTTTTTGCACAAAAAAAGTTTCAAACAAGCTATGGCCACATTTGTTAGAGCCTGTTTGTCTAACACCAAAAATTGCTTTTTCTAAAAAGTTCCTTTCTTAAGAAGGATTTTTAAAAAAAGTAGGTGTGATTACTCAATAGATTATTTTGAGTATTAGCATTTATTTTTGTGTTTCAAGACCTCTATTAGCTTTATTTGATATTTTTTTGAATTCACGTGCATGATCTGTGTTATTTTCTGAAAAGCATTTGCATAAAAGTTTAAAGAAAAAGTAATTTTTGGCTTAAAATGGGATGTGGGTTGACCACGGTCAACATTCTGGGTAAACGATCTCGGATCGGTATTTGACGATTCCGGTAGGTTCGTATGATGTTTTTGGACTAGTGCGCACTTTTGGTTGGGGTCTGAGGTGACCTGAGCGTTTTTTGGTGCGTTATGTGAAAAATTATGTAAATGAGTTTTCAAGTTGAAAATCATGAGTTTTGGTGATCGATTCTGGTTATTTGATATTATTTTGATAAATTGAGATAAAGAGTAAGTTTATATAATGTTATTACAGTTGTGTGCATGTTTGGTTTGGAGCCCAAGGGGCTCGGATGAGTTTCGGGTGTGTTACGGAAGAGCTTGAGTCATTAAGCAACAGCTGGTGCAATACCAGTTGCTGGTGTCTGATGAAAATCTCGCAATTGCGAGGTCTGGCTCGCATTTGGGAGCCTCTCTTTGGCAAACAAGAATTTGCATTTGCGAGCAGGGCTGGAGGGCTAGAACTTCGCTTTTGCATAGAACAGTTTGCATTTGCGAACCAAGCTGAGACCGTATTTACGATCTCAGAGTCGCATTTGCGACACATTATCCTGGGAGTGAGCTTCGCATTTGGGATATTTTTGTGCGCAATTGCGATGGGGGGAGGGGGAGGTGGGTTGTTCGCGTTGCAAAATAAATGTCGCATTTGTCACTATGTTGGGCCTGATGCACTGATCGCATTTGCGATCAGTATTTTGTATTTGCGGTGTTCGCAATTGCGATAAGAGTTCGCAACTGTAATATGCAGCTGGGTAAAGAAGGGAAAAAACTGGACTTAGCTCATTTTACACCATTTCTCAACCCTAAACACTCTAAAAGCGATTTTCTTAAGAGCTTTTCTTCCTAAAATTATTGGGTAAGTAACTCTAATCCACTTTCTTTCAATTCCTAATTACTATTCATGAGTTTTAACATCAAATCTAAAATTTTCATGGTAGAAATTAGAAATTTGGGTAGAATTTAGAAATTTTGCATAATTGAGATTTAGACCTCAAATTGAGGTCGGATTTCAAAACAAATCACGTAACCAAGCTCGGGGGTGAATGGGTAATATGATTTTGGTCCAAATCACGGATTTTGACCTAGCAAGCCTGGGGTTAACTTTTGTTTACCTTTTTAATTTCATCAAAGATTAAACCTTTTTTCATTAATGCCTCTATTGTAATGCGCACATAGTTTGTTGATTGAGAAGCTAGTTTAACTAGTATAGTATCAGGAACATGCCTAGAAGAGGATTTCAGAATTTCGGAGTTTGTTGATTGAGAAGCTAGTTTGTTATTCTTACCTAAGCCCTATAGAAGTTGGAGCGGCTAAAAGCCTCCTCTAGTGAGGTCTGGAACGATCCAGTGATGAGATGGTTGAATTCTTTGCCCATTTCCTCTCCGTGAAAGAATGCATCAACTCCTTCCTTTATTCCTTTTGAAACAGACCAAATCAATTTTTAAAAATTCTTTTTTTGATATTTACTTAAAACTATACTGAACCACCTATCTATTCGTTTTTTGGCGCTGTCCCGACACTGATGAGAATCACTTAGGCCTTCATTCATGATACTCTGCTCCTTATTATTTTTCTTTTTTTCTAAAGCGGCATTCTCCCTTCTATCTATCTTGAATTGAATTATGGAGGTGTAATTTATTTGGAGGAGGTGGGTTCGAGAAGAAAAGCCATGTACTATTATATGGTGTAATTCTAGATCTCATTCGTATTCTTGAACGAAGTGGTTCCAACGAACCGGACCAGGAGTTTCTAATGCTTATTTTGAATTGTTTGAACGATAATTGGCTAGATTCGTTTGGTTTAGAAGCTTGTTCGAAAGGCAAGGTCGTGATTGATTGATTGGTTAATTTTGTTACGGAGTGCGATAAGTGTCGTGTCTAATTTTAAATTGAGAGAATTAGGACTTGTTGGCCTATTTGTTATGTGAATTATGTAGGGACACGATGTATATGCGAGGTGACGAGTGTATATCTACCGTCATCGGATTAAAGCATGAGAGATTGAGCTATTTACTTCCATGTTTTCATTTATTCCATGTTATCTTTTATTTCACGCCTTAATTGCTTCATGTTCGTACTTGTCATAATTCCGACGTGCATTAATTGTATATTTCCATTGTCCCATGTTTTCACTTGTTTTTACTGCTCTTATATTACTTAATATACTTTATTATGTATTCACTTTATTTCAATCATTTAGCTATTTTTGTGCTAATGAATCGTCGAGATTTTGGATTACGAGGTATTGGTTACCCTTTGTTTGTTTTGGTAGTTCTTTGATGTTTCGTACGTTTCATTTCCTTTTTTATATTGAGATTTCGTAATTTGTTGTGTTGAGTTGTTTTGATATTGGGAACGGGTTGCACACCGCAATGATATTGAATGAATTAATATTATGATCAGATTGCACGATGCAATAGATAATGATATGATATGATATGATATTGAGATCGAGTTGCACGCTGCAACAATTAATGTGTTAAATATTGGGATCAACTTGTCCGCCGCAACAGTTATTGTGTTATATGTTGGGATTGGGTTACGTGCCACAATAGAGTGATGTGTTGTGGTTGTTTGTGGTTGTAAAGTTTATTCTCGGTATTGTGATACGAGGTTTGAGATCATGTTATTCTGGGCCCTCTAGTAGTTGACTTTCGGGTCCGTTTATATGAGTTTACTGCTTTATTTCTATTTTTGTATTATGTTATTATTATTCGTATACTTGTGAGTGTTTGCCATAGCCTCGTCACTACTTCGTCGAGGTTAAGCTCGGCACTTACACAAAGTACATGAGATTAGTTGTACTCATGATATACTTCTGCACTTCTTGTGCAGATCCCAGTGTTGGTCCTAACGACACATAGTGGAGACTGCTCGAATTCGACTTGTTGAGGAGACCTGAGATAGAGTTGTTGGTGTTCGCAGTCCCTAAAGTCCCTTCTATTTTATTTTTATTGTTTACTTTTGTTTCAAAAAGTTGTATTTCGTTCGGACTTTATTTGTAGTACAGCAGTTGTTCATGTGTTCGTGACTCCAGATTTGTAAGATATGTTTAGACTATGCTACAGTTGTATTTATCACATTTAATTCAGTTTATCTCAATTTCGTATTATTATTGTCTTGCTTCTAAATTGCTAAAAATATAAGTAATTTGCTAATAATGACTTGCCTAGCAAGCAGACGTTAGGCGTCATTACGGTCTTACAGTTGGGATTTCAGATCATGACAGTTGTTTTTTTTGCTTTTCAAGCACCATTAATATTTTATGAGCCCGACAATATAGGTTTTATAGTAACTATCTGGTCCCTCTTTAACCTTAAAATGTGTATTTCTATTTTATATTTTATCTCATATAAAATGATACTTCTTCGTCTCATTTTATATCACATTCTTTCTTTTTTTGTCAGTCCTAAATAAATATTTTTTTATATTTAATAACAATTTAATTTTAAATTGTCATTGTACTCTTAATGAAATCCATTAAAATATTTGTATATTTTAATAGCTTTTGTTTCGAACTCCTAAGTTCTCGCACCCAATTGAACTTTAGTATTTGTATAGATCAATATCCCCGTTCTGAACTAAATCTTGGTAGATTATTTTTTATCAAAAACAAATCCATTAAGAAACCAAAAAAGTATAGTTAATACGGCATACGTGCTTTTGTAACATGAAATTAATGAATTTCATTCATAAAGTTAGCATTTAGAAAATTTTAAATTAAGTTTACTAGTTTGATGTTGCAAATTAATGTTTGTAGATGTTCTTCAAGATTAGCTATTTTCCTTGGTATAAAAGTTCCATTTCACTTTTTCAAAAAACCCATCTTAGGGACCAATATTTCTTTTCATTTTTCTTGGTTTAACTTTCTTGAACTCATATGAATCTTTAATGGTTCATGATGACTTAATCACTTATCTCAAACAAATAAACATAAACTAACTCAATATTTTTTTTCGGAAGATCATGATATTCGGGAAAAATAAAAGATATTACCTACTCTACCCTTTGTCCTAATTTTTAAAATAATTTTATTTTAAATATAAGAAATTGGTTTACATTATATATTTACCTGCTGTGCACACGTCAACTAATTTTACGAAATATTTATTCTCTCTCAATATCACATAATTACATAACTCTGTCCACTAAAGTTTTAACAGATGTTCAATATCAATAATAATGTTATAAGTTCCTAGCAATGTAGTAAACTTTTCAACTCCTACAATGTTTGACAGACAATAAAATTTCCTTTGATGCATTCCGTTTCAAGCATGGTTTAAGAATTGTTTTTCGTTAGCAAAAGCTTAAAAGAAATGATGACCGCATGTTAGTTTCATATGGCAAATCAATGAACCATGGGCTAACAACATTATATGCAAATTAGCAATAAACGTGACTAATTGTTAAATAAGCTGTTGTGTATATGTGATGATCTGGATTCTCAACTTGTCACGACTCGAATTCTCAATCTCATCACCATGATGGCGCCTAACATCTACTTTATAGACAAGTCAACATTAGGTAAACAATTAATCTTTTTAACTATTTAAAATACAGTGATAACAATTATTAACGACTAGTAAAGCTGTAATACATAAAATAAACCCATAATATAACACCTTCTAGTCTAATCCTAGAAATTTGGAGTCATCAGTACATGAGCAACTAAAATACTACAAGTATGTTTGAACGAAATACAACTGTTTGAAATGAAATAAACAGTAAAGACATGAATCAAAGGGGACTTCACGAACTGCGAATGCCAGCAGCTCTACCTTAAGTCTCCGCTGTAGAAATGATCCATTGCAGAAGCTCCACTAGACAACGATGAGACCAACACCCGTATTTGCGCAAGAAGTGTAGAAGTGTAGCATGAGTACAAAAGATCCACCATTCGAAAATCTAATGTACCTGTTCCTTGGTCAGATTTTTGAAAGAGGTGTGCCCATCCCAGAGCATTTATGGGCTTTGCAAATCTTTTAGGAGCAAAGGTCATCTTCTTTGGGTAGTGGATGGAAATGTAGTCATTCATCGACCTGCGGAGGATGTCTTGACAGTAATCGCGCCTCTTTGGAGATGTTCTATTAACCATATTTATAACAGAAGGTTGCTCCCCTCAATGTAGCCTGCCCCGTGCTTGCATCAATCCAAAGATCGATAATTTTTGCCAGTACCTCCAAGAAACACAGAATGAAGGCATAAACCCGACGGTGAATCCACCCAGCGGAAGTGATGTCCAATTCTTCATGAAACAACCAGTATAATTTGTTTTGTCCATACCATTCATACAGAAAGTAAAAAGAAATCTAAGACTTCTTTAAGCATCCTAGTTCATCATTCTTCTTAATCCCGAACATTTTCAGAAAGCCACGAGGTGTACAATTTTCTGGCACCAATAAATCCGGACTATCCTAGGGGAGTCTAGCATAACCTCCAATCTCCTATATAAGCGGGGTCATTTCCAAATTTTCGAATCAAAAGACAACCCTTTTATCGTCCCAAAACATAGTAGCAGCCTTGATCAGTTCTCTACACGGCCGAATGTCCATCAGGGATGTTAAGTTACCCTGTATTCTTCTTGCATGATTCCTATCACACTGAGGGAGGTCGTTCTACCAATCAATCAATTTGGGTGGAATGCTTTGGACCATACTGAACCTAGGAATTTTGTATTTTCTGCATTAAAAAGGGTTAGCCCTATCCCCTCCTAATTTAATCAATTAAGTGATAATAGTCAACATGTTGGCATATTTCTCCAAGTAATGCACATAGTATGAGAGTGTCCCTTCTGATTTTAGAAATTGCTTTGGACTTTGGACAAGGTTTATCTAAACGGATTTAATACACTGCAGATATTTAATCCATCATAGGTTTAACATGGTGCATGCACAGTTTCAATCAGAGTAGGTTTCTAAGGGTCTAAACCGGTACTCTCAAGTAGACAACTTGAGAGGGAAAGGCACGGTACAATCGACTGTACCGCTAATCGACTAGTTTACCGCTAATAAGCCTTTTCGATTTAAAAAGGGTATTTTCGAAAATCACTAACACTCATCAAGCGCCGCTATGCTGATAATAGGCACGAGTGGAATATGATGTTGCAAGCATGCTTATGAAAAAACGATAACATATAGCCAAGTAATTTACATGGTAAAAAGAACATATAAGGACAATATTGGATAATATGGTAAATAAGTACGGGAAGAAAAAAAAGAAAAGAAAATAGCTAGCACAGTTATCAAATAATTATAAAATATGAAAAACATGTTGGAAAAGTAAAACAAATAAAGGAGAGGGGGAAGGGGAGATTCATAGTGTAATAATTTGGAGCAAATAAAGGGACGAGGGAAAGGAGATACATGAAAGAAGTCAAATAAAGCAACATGATAATCCCACACAAGCAAAAGATTCGTCATGGTAAGAGCCTAAGTATTTTCCCAGCAGAGGCGTCATGCTATCGCGCCCCATTTCCTCGTAAAAGCAGGTTTCAACATGTGACAACGCATTTAAATGGGTATTAAAGAGAAAAGTCACCACCTAATGATTTTTAGGGTGCGTTAGGGAACCTATTCGCAAATAACTCTATTTTAACTAGTCCGTGTTACCAAAGATCGGGTAAGGGCTCAAGTTACCTCGATCAGAATGTGTTACGCACTCTTCAAGGTCTAAAACTATGGTTTTCAGCCGAACTCTAAATTATGTGTGATTTATCAAATTACAATTAATTATTCTAAGTGATCATGAAATTTAATCCATCATTGAATTAAGGGAATAAAAGGTTTGAGTAAGCGATTAGTTATTCTAGGTGGAATAGGATGAAATATTTAATTGAGAGAAGTACTACTCAAATAATATAAAGAGAATAATTTGAAAGAATACACCTTATTAACTAATAATATCAATTGGTACAACTCTTTGGACTACAAGATGTTGAACTTCGATAAATCTAATTTCTTAGCAACACTAAATGTACAAGGAACAACTAGACATGATTGGGA
>MCJB01022727.1:0-21436 GCA_002018475.1 Nicotiana obtusifolia | reverse complement strand
GGGGGGGGGTCCTAGATTTTTTCGCCTAAAGGATCACCCCGTGCAACATAAATAATACTTCGCAACCTTTAAGTCCAATGGTTGCTCACATTATCCTGCGAGCACATGCTATCATCTCCAGCTAGCCGATTACTATCTTTAAGTTGTTTACCTAAAGCACACTAATTCAATTCTAAGGCGTATCCTATACGTGCCTACCCGTCCCATGCCTATGGTCCAGGAGGTATTGGACAACTATATAGCTAGTTCTAGACTCATCCTAGGCTGCTCAAAATTAAGAGACTAAGCACCAAATAATTTAAACAAATGGGACTTCATAAAGGTGCAATTAGCACAACAGAGCTCACATTTACCTCCACAAGTAAATTTGTTTGAACGTCAAACAATTATCATCTAACAATTATGGAGAAGTGGCAGATTTGATAAGTGAGTTTTTCTATGAACATGCTTTTCTAGTCGTGATATTAGGCCAGATAGTTAGGAATCAGATAACATTACTGTATTAACTAATTGAGACTCAAAACATGATCTTTAGACGACCAATATTGAGTTAATCAAGTTGATGAGTTATACATGGATAATCTAACAAAGCAAATCTTATTATTTAAGTCCTATATGCAGGATCTCTAAATGATCAGGTTTTAAACTATTTTTTAAACGACACAACAGTTAAGGGATACGAGTCTTGTTTTTAGATCCTATAGTCATGTTTCTAGGTGTAGGATGTTAAGAGCGCGGTTTTGGAACATGGTAGCCCAAACAGTTTTAATTTATCATAAAAGTCCTATAGGCGTGGATTCTAAGTGTGGAGTCCTAAGACATGATCTCTAAGCGCAGTAACAGATATTCAAACAAATCAGCATAGAGTAGATCCTATAGGCATGATTCTTAATGTAAAGACTCAAGCACTTGATAGCTGGATAGTGGTAAAGATAAGCGAGCAAGTTAATTAGAGACCCTATAGTCATGTTAACTAAGTGATATTGTTGGTTCATTAGCCCTTTAGACAAATTATACAGGCAGTGTCCCATTTGTATTAGTTAAAGTCCTAGGCTTGTGGCTTCTAAGTGAAGAAGGCAAAAGATAAATTTCACAGACATGTTTTGCTAATAGCAAGTAGCACATAGGAAAATAATGACAAGTAACAGGCAATAATGTTTGATCCTATAGGCTTGTTATCTACCCAAGTATACAAGATTTAAGCTACCCCATGACCAATCCAATATTTTCTCCATTTTTTTGTCTTAACAAGTTATTTCAAGAAAAATAGAAATAATTACAGGCCTAATGTGAATAAGAAATAATCCAATCGTACTCATGGGCCTTCAAATAGACTTAAAACTTCATGTGCACGGCACACCCAAACTCCAGGTGCAAAAGATCAAGCTGACAATGTGCTTCTGACCCAATACCAAGCTTGGCTTAGCAGACCAGGTCCAAACTTAGAAGCAAACCATCTATGTTTCCTATAACAACTAACACCTAACAGGAGCACCAATAATGCAAGTGAAAGTCGTATGCAAATAGGTCTTCTAGATACTTTTAGACTTAAGCAAGGAACACATAGAATATTTTGATCCTTAAGGTTTACAAACTAACCAAGAACATGATACTTTAAATAATATCATGTAATGTGATATATAAGAGGTGAAAGAGCACATAAGTAAGAGAATAACATATTTGAGCGTCCATCAGTTTCATAAAATCTCACGAAAGGTTCGTACATGCATATACAACATTAAGAGGTATATATAACACATAGGTGCAGTAGAACAAACACACATTTGATGGCTTATCAGGTTCATGGAATTAGTTCAGAATGACAACATCTTAGGGATAGGTCTTTTAGAATGGTTAGGTTTTAATCATAGAGAATACAACCAGACATGAATTCATACAAGAAAGTCTAGTACAAAAGTCTAAGATGGAAACATCCTATATACATGGCTTTCAAGAAGAGCATTTAACAAGTCAAACAGAGTATGCTTATCCGATCTTAAAAGAAAGTAGGGAATTTTATAGGTTGATAGAGCACACACTTAGGGGTGGATACAATTAACATTTGGTTAGGGATTCATGTATAGAATTGTCTAAACCAAACTAACTAGTAGCATCAAGATATGGATATGTGAAATTTACACTAGTCCCATATGCTACAATGAGGATTAAACATCATATAACACCATAGGGAACTGCAATTCACACAATCAGAAGAGCAAAATCTTAAGGCATGATTTCTACTTGAAAGTTTTATCATGGAAGTGGCATATAGAGCATATAAACATTATACATATAATCATGAATTAGCAGGGATACCATTCTAAACGCGCCTTCATTAACAAGAAAATGGTTACACGACAGATTTAAATATAATAACCAGTTGCAAAGAGAAATAAGTAAATGGGAGGAATCATAATTCTAGTAGCAATTCAACTGAAGTTGGAAGTGAAAAGCTGGTTAAAACCCAAAGGCTCCAAGCAGTGCTTGTACCGGAGGAGGTTGTTGAGTAATACCACGGTGGCCTTGGCTTTTAGCGGGCCAAGAACAACATCAGACACAGTAGTTTTCATAAAACCAACATAAAAAATTGAACAAGTGCGAGTGAGAGAGAGAGAGTGTTGACTAAAGTCTATGTAAAGGGTATTTAAGGAGGGGTTTATATAGTGTTCAATTTACCTAAATAAAAAAACAAAAATCATAAATTAAATCACAGAATAAGGAAAGAATCACATGCAATTCTGTTCCAAATCAGACTAGGGTAAAATCGAGCAAACCCTAGTTTGGACAAGGAATCAAAATAGGAAAGGATCTGGTTAAATCAAACCCATGCGACCTTGTCTTGAGTGTATCAACTCAAGAATACAGTAGATATTCGGAATCAAAGCCGGTGATAACCTTCCATAAATAAATCGGTACCAAACGAACCGAGATAAAAAATGGAGAAGTAACATTTTTAGAGTCGAAAAAGGAAAGGAAAATATGGAGGATCTCCATGTCAGACTAGGTTTAGACTAGGGCGAGGTTGCTAGGTTTTAGGGTTGGGTGAGGGGATATACGAATAAGGGAGAGCTGTTATGAGTGAGATGGGGCGGATATGGATCATGGATGGGTTTCAAGGTATTGGGTCGCGGGTATTGAGTTCAGGGTTTTGGGCCAAATGCTTCTGTGCCTGTTTTGGTCCGAAAATTGGCTTAATTAGGTAATAATTTAAAACACGTGAAAATTAATTAAAAATAGATTAAAAAGGCTATAAATGATAAAAATGCTATTTTTTAAATTAATACTTTTAAAAAAAATAGATTATAATTGTAAAAATATAAAAATGCTATTTTGACCTAAAAAACATAATGAATATAATTATTGAAAACTATTAGCTATATTGCAAATGATATGTAAATGGTATAAAAATGTTGCAATCGTATGAAATAATATAAAATATTATAAAATATGTATTAAAAATATAAATAACTAGTTTGGACAGCAATTACTTAGAAATAATCTTGAGGTAATAAATATTTATCAATTAAAAATGCTATAAAAAAGCTTATTATATGAATAAATTATTTGTATAAAACTTCAATGATAATAATTTGATAAAATATTATTAAGGTAATAAATTGATGTTTAGAACATGTAATGGAATAGTAATGCAGGGAAATATTGTAACAACTCGACCGGTCGTTTTGAGCATTTGTATTCAGTTCAATGATTTGAGTTCATGACTAGTTTTATATGATGTATTATGACTAGGCCGGATGGTGATTTTGGACTTGGGCATATGTTCAGATTTTGCATTTTGATGTTTCTAGAAGCTTTAGACACTATTTGGAGAAAGTTGGCAATTTGAAGGTTTGGAAGTTCATAGGTTTGACCGAGAGTTGACTTTTGATGTTATTGGGTCCGGATTGTTATTTCAAAATTTGGGATATATTCGTTTTGTCATTTGAAGCTTGTGTGTAAAATTTGAGGTCATTCCAAGTTGATTTGATATGGTTCGGTGCGAGTATTGGAAGTTAAAAGTTCAAAAGCTCGTTAAGTTTGAATTGATGTGCAATTCGTCGTTTTGATATTGTTCTGTGTGATTTTAAGCCTTGAGTAGGTCAGTGTGATATTTTAGAACTTGTTGGAATGTTCAGATAGTGTTTCGATGAGCTCGAGTGTGTTTCAGATTGATTTCGGACCATTTCGGAGTTTGTATGCATTGTTAGTTTTCTGCTGATATATGATGCCTCTGGTGTTCTTCGCGATTGCGAGGGTTTAGATGCGATTGCGAAGTGTATCTTCGTCTGCTGTTGGTTTGTTCTTCGCGGACGCGACATATGGAATGCAATCGTAAGAGGTTGAGTTGATTGTTGTCCGCGTTCGCGACTTGTGTCACATGTTCGCGTAGCAGAGTTGGGAGCTGGAGGTTTTGTCTCCGCGCTCGCATGGTCGACGCCGTGTTCGCTAAGGTTTGTTTCTGCTGTACATCGCATCTGCGAGGACTGTGCCACGAATGCGAAGGTTGATTCTGTGGTCGGCTATGATTGTGCTTCGCGAACGAGAGGCATCTTCTGCCTTCGCGAAGGGTACCCCTGGAGCAGTGTATAAAATATTCTGTTTTGAAGGTTTTTTTCATTTTATCATAGTTTGAGTTTTGAAGCTCAGATTTGGGCGATTTTGGAGGTGATTTTCACTACATGGATTGGGGTAGGTACTTTTGACTCGGTTTTGATTATATTCCATCATTCCATCTTCGATTTTGGCATTTTATTGATGATTCTAAAAGAGAATTGGGGGTTTTTGTCTAAAATTTTCTAAAGTGATTAAATTAGTTTTAAATATCGATTCGGAGTCGGGTTTGAGTGAAATTAATATGGTTGGACTCGTAATTGAATAGGTTGTCGGAATTTGTGAGTTTTGTCGGGTTACAAGATGTGGGCTCGGGTTGACGTTTTGGTTGAATTTGAAAAATTAATTAAAGATTCGACCTTTATTACTTTGTTTGTTTCCTAAAACGTTCTTTGATGTTTTTGAGCTACTTTGGGCTAGTTTTGAGCCATTCGGAGGTTGATTCACGCGTTTCTATAGTGTTGTTTTGCTTGCTCGGTATTTGTTTTGGCTTGCTTGAGGTAAGTATCTTACCTAAACTTAGTTGAGGCACTAGTTGCCTGAGTTATTTGTGATAGCTACATGCTATGGGTGCGCATATGTGTGGGGTTTGAGCCCATGTGCGAGCACGGGGTATTTATCCATGTTCGGGATAGTACTTAGGCTATGGCATGAGTTAAATCGATTGTTAAGTGTTATGTTGTGATGTTTTCATATTTGTAACCCTGTTGTGAACTATTTGAGCCATGTTTGAAGTTACATAGAGGTTAATCTCCTAATTAAACCTGATAATTACTACTTTCGTGATGTAATTGTCTGATTTGAGCTATGATAGCACACTTTGCACGTGCATACACCTTAGCATGTCACTTATACCAGTCCAGGAGTATGAAGTTTGATGTTAATTGATCCTGTACATGTATTCTCGTTTATTTGCTTCTCTTTGTGTTATTGTTAGACTGGTAGTAGTGACCACACCGGGCGGATTGTGATATTGAGCCTGTCACCATGCTGGGTAGATTGTGATATTGGGCCTGTGACCACGCCAAGCAGATTGTGATATTGGCCTGTGACCACGCCAAGAAGATTGTGATATTGAGCCCGTGACCACGCCGGACGGATTACGATGTTGGCACGTAGGTTGTCCGTGCGATTGATATTATTGGCACGCGAGTTGTCCCTGTAACACGTCAGTTGACCGTGCGGATCCAGATATTGATATTATTAGCACGTGAGTTATTCGTGCAACAGGTGAGTTGTTCGTGCAGCGTGTGGATATAGATCCATTCCCTTAAGGTCACCCTCTCATGTGCCTTCTTGATGGTGGACACACGGATTGTGAGAAACCAACGGGTTTCTGATTGATGTGATTGATGGGAGAGTTGGTGACTGGCATGGTTAGTTACTAAGATTTTGATGTGGGCCTGAGAGCCAAGATGAGATTTCTATTTGGATCGGGTTGCGCGCCGCAACCGGTTGATATTTGATTGTTGAATTTCTTCTTTACTTGCAATATTCCTTGGCTGTTTATCTGATTTATTTACATATCTTCCCTATAGGCTAGATTGTTGACTGAACAGAGTACGTTAAGGAAAAATTGTGTGCACCAAGGTGATCTTATTTGAAATTTCATGATTTTATCATATTACTATTCTGTACTTGTTGATTTATAAAATGTACAGGTGATTAGCGAGTATCGTTTATAATTCTTTCTTCTATTAGCTCAGCGAGGTTAATTATAATACTTATTGAGTACATGGGTTGGTTGTACTCATATTATACTTCTGCACCTTGCGTGCAGATCTTGGAGCTGATGCTGCTGATTATGATGGGAGCCAGCATTTAAGATGTACCTGGTTTTCAGATATAGCGATCACTCGGATTTTGGCAGTTTAGATTTGAGTTCGGTTTATGTATATTTCAAACAGACATAGTAAATATTTTTATACCAGCTTTATAAATCTAAAGTCTTAGTGGCTCATAACTTACACTACTAGTCCTTAGGTTGTTGTATAGACATTCAGTTATTTCACATATTGACTCATATTATTTTTTTTTGAAGTGATTTTATTGTTATTTGGCTTACCTAGCAGGTTTAGTTAGGTTCCAGCACGACTAGTTGGATTTTGGATCGTGACGAGTTGGTATCAATGCTCTAGATTCATAGGTTTTAGGACTCATGAGCAAGTGTCTAGTAGAGTCTTACGGATTGGTATGATGACGTGCATACCTAGTATTCTAGAGGCTACAGGGCATGTAGGAAAAAAACTTCCTATCTTTCGTTCCTTATCGTGCGACATTGATTCAGCTTGAAGCATATCTCTTGAATTCCTTTAATTCACTCGTATGTTATGTTGAGCGATCGGTATTAGCTGTGCATCGACGGCTTGTGATTCCATGGATAAGGTGCGAGATGCATTTTTTGTGTTTTGGTGATGGTCCAATCTAGAGGACTTAAGGCCAGGTTTAGACCACAGCTTGGGCTCGGTGGTTTTGGTTGTGTGAGTATATGCTTTTGGACTTATATGTCCGGTAGTAACCCTATGGGTGGGATTGATGGCTCAAAGAGTAGTTGGGTAGCTACATGGTGAGTATGATATGACTGAGGTCTGTGTTTAGACAGTTTAGATGCCACGAGAAAAGTTTGCTTGGCCTGCAAAGGGATTATGGATGATTGATTTCTGTCCCGATATATTATGCAATCTTGAGTTATGATTGTGCAAAGAGATATTTCATGTTATTCATTTGTGGAATAAAGTAGATTTTTATATCTTGTGGATGAGTATAGACTTGGGAGGTTAGCGATTGCATAGTGGCTGCGACCAGGATGAGGTCATAGAGAGATGCTAGTTTGAGGCTAAGTAGGTGGGCTATCACCTTCGGGGTAGTCTACGGATGGGTGAATCTTGTGATGTTTTTGTGGAGAATTTCTTTCTACCAGTGGGTTATATGTGTTGCAATTTGAGTTTGGATTGCTTGAGGAAGTTGGCTTGACTGTTACAAGGATGAATGTGAGCTTAGCATATGATTTGAGGTATTTTTATATCAGTACTACATGATTTCATGAAGGATTTTGTTGGATTACGGTGCGAGATTATGGAAGTAATGGAGTAAGGGTATTGTGGGTTATCGGATGTTATGATCTATGGCTTCGAGCCAAGTGGGGGAGTCTACTATCGACTGTCTGGTTGCATGGTCATGCATTATGTTGAGTTTTTGTTTGAGGCATACATGTGGATCGGTTATGACTTGAAGAGGTTGATTTTGAGAATGACTCAAGTAAGGAAATTTCTGGGTGCATGATGTATTATACTTTACGGGGATACTAGAAATATTGTAACGATTCGGGTTTGTTATTCATGGTGGAGGTAGTGTGCATAGAGTAAGGATTCACTCGGTTGCTTAGAAATGTAGAGTACTTCTTTGGGCATTGGTATGCAAATGGGGCGCAGGTCGTTCAGCTCATTTGGGCGATGCATTTGAGATTAGAATAGGGTGGATGACTCTCGAGAAGGTTCTAGTAAGTTCAAGATTCATATGTGGTATTTGAGGAATTTACGGATTTGTAAATGGCTAAGACCTGAGATTTGCATCGGAGGATGTGGGGACTTGTGGTATTTCTATATCATTTGTGATTCTACATCTCAGTATAAGAAAGGTTTAGGAAACAACTTTAAATTCACATAAAGACTTTTCAGTGTGGGTATCTCGGTTGCGATACTCTAGGGTGCTTAAGAGAGAATAAAGCAGCCTATGGGCTTTAGGGGAACGTGGTTTCATACTAGGATCTCTTATGATGAGTTTTGGTTATGGACCGTGGTGTACTGGCAAGGAGAAGTATTAACTCTAAGGCAAATCAGAAGGAACTTGAAGAAATAACAGCTCGGTAATAGATTGGATCAACATGGTAATGGATATGATCGGATCTTTTAGTTCTTTTGGTGTGGTGAGGCTTTATCAGTGTTTGGTGGCAATACTCTTGGGTTTGTCGACCTGCGTGACTTGGTTGAGTTAGATGGTTTCAGTTCTGATGGCTTGGTTATGTGAAAGTGGGTTTCGAAGAGTTCCTCGACAGTGTCGACCACGATTTGGGGTAGATGTTTTCGACAAGGATGCAGGGCTTAGTGGTAGATTTCTGGTTGATTGAGTATGTATCCTGCTTGTAAATCAGAGTTGATAATGTGATTCTCGTGTTTTCATATGATGGCATGATAGATGAGGTGTGTCGTATGAGATTGAGATTTGAAGGTGCAAGTTGGCGGTTCAGTTTCGACGGGAAGGTTATAAGTTATGGAAAATATGTACGGTTGTTTATATTTAGAAGAATGCTGGTACTATCTAGTATCGCCTGAGATAAGTGCGCATTTCGGAAGGCGCATTGTGTTTTGGCTTACGAATGCGTCGTTGGTATTACGGTATTCGACTAGTTGATCGACTGTTGATGTTATGATTTTTCTATATGGCACGGAAGAATTATAGAAGTATTTCTAGTGAGATGATTGTGTATGAGGGATGCATCAGCCACTTGAGTGGTCCAGTTTGGATCGAATTTTGTGATTTTGGTATTCTAGGAATTTGGAAACTGGGAGTTCTCAGAGGCAAATTATTTCTTGGTTGTGGACTGTGAAGATATGGACAGAGTTAGAGAGTTGATGGTATGTGTTATGGATAGGTTCCATCGGATCTTCGGAAAGGTTGTCTACTCACTACGGAAGGATCGGAATTGATTTGGAGGCCACTGGTAGGCCTAATGAGAATGTGTATTCTACATTAGGTCGGATTTGTTTACTTAGCACAACTATTGTTGAGGGGTGTGTCATCGGTTAGAGTTGATCTTATTTGTAGTCTGATATATTTTATGTGTTACTCTTTTATGCTACGATAGGCTGTGAGACTGTTGACTATTTGCACATGCGATGCGGTTTAATTTATGACTAGTGGCGGAATTCAAGTGAGATAGCTTGTATGGAATTGAATGGTTGGCTGCGCCTTTTTTGTGGTCCTTCCTGTTGGTGATATATTGTGCTATCTATTTGTCCATGCTTACGGTCATGCACTTTGCGTGTTTTGTTGTCGATTTGCGTATGGTTGCTGATTTTGAGCAATATGGTTAGACGTATTTCATGTGGATTGGTGTTTTGATGGGGTCATGCATCACAACAGAGTTATGATGGGATATGATCCTTCGTGTTTGATTCGTGTGTCTTGGTTTAACTATGTGTGATTGGTTCACAGCATTGCTGTTGTGGTGGTATCTGTGGAGCTTGTGGGATGGTTCTCTTATGTAATTCTCTTTCCGTTTTTGGTACATTTTAGTTGTTGCTTATTGGTGCACGGATTGCATGGTTTGTGGCTTTAGGTAGTATTCGTGTGGCATGTCAGTAGAGCAGCTTGTATTTGATGAGACGAGGTCATTGGACCTGGAAAGAGTGCTATTGGATTTGATCACGGTATTTTTGGAAGAATAATGTCAATAGTCAGCTTAGAAATTGGGGTATGGTTCACATCGGATGAGAAAACTCCATGACTTGTTGATATGATGAGTGGTCATGGGTATATGTATTTTAGTCATCATTAGCATTGTGCTAAGGTTTAGAACGAGGTTTCACTAGATATGAGGTTTTGTTACCAGTACCGAAATTGTCATTGAGCAGCTATTGTGGCCGGAAGTTATTGCTACGAGCATCTGAGTTATGCGGTATATCATGTGATCATGTCTTGGGTTGTGGTTATGATTTGATGCAGCTTGTTCAGACATATATAATGTGTAGATGTGAGAGCCCGGTCTTGTTACATATTTCAAATATTAAAGATTTGATTCTAAGGTATATGGGCTAAGGTTGATGTGAGGATCTTTAGTTAGGTTGTGTGGTCAAACTTATATGGATTGGGGTGATTCGGGATCACCCATGAGTACGTGTGTGGTGAGTTTATACAGTGATTTGATGGCTTTGTTATGACTCTTGTCACGTTTGAGGACAAACATATGTTTAAGTGGGGGAGAATATAACGAATTGACTAGTCATTTTGAGCATTTGTATCCAGTTCGACGGTTTAAGTTCATGATTAGCTTCAGATGAAGCATTATGACTTGTGTGTATGGTGGGTTTTGGTTTTTGAGTGGTTCCAGATTGATTTGGAAGAATGATTCTTAACTAGGAAGCTTTAAGTTAGAAGAGTTGATCAAGTTTGGCTTTTGTGTATTTGACCTCAGATAGGAGTTTTGATGGTTCTGGCAGGTCCCGATAGTGATTTTGGACCTGGGCATATACCCGGATTTGCATTTGGATGTTTCTAGAAGATTTAAGGGCTATTTTGCGAAAGTTAGCAATTTGAAGGTTTGGAAGTTCATAGGTTTGACCGAAAGTTGACTTTGGTGTTATCGGGTCCAGATTTTTGTTTTGGAACCTGGGATATGTTCGTTTTGTTTGAAACTTGTATGCAAAATTTGAGGTCATTCAAAGTTGATTTGATATGGTTCGGCGCGAGTATTGGAAGTTGAAAGTTTAATAGTTTGAATTGATGAGAGATTCGTGGTTTTGATGTTGTTATGTGTGATTTGAGGCCTCTAGTAGGTCCATGTGATGTTTAGGGATATGATGGTATGTTCGGACGGGGTTCCGAGGGGCTCGGGTATGTTTCAGATTGATTTCGGACCATTTAAGAGTTCGCATGCATTGCTGTTTTCTGCTGATATCTGATGCCTTTGGTGTTCTTCGCGATCGCGAGGGTCCATAAGCTATTGCAAAGTGTATTTTTATCATCTGGTGGTTTGTTCTTCGCGGACACAACATATGGAACACATTCGCAAATGTTGAGCTGATTGTTATTCGTGTTCGCGACTTGTGTCATGCGTTCACGTAGGAGAGCTAGGAGCTGGAGGTTTTGGCTTCACGTTCGCATGGTTGACGCCGCGTTCGCTAAGGTTTGTTTATGCTGTGCTCGCATTTGTGAGGACTGTGCCGCGAACACGAAGGTTCATCACGTGGTAGGCTATGATTGTGCTTCGCGAACGCGAGGCATCTTCCGCGTTAGCGAAGGGTACCCTTGGAGCAGTGTATAAAGTACTCCATTTCGAAGGTTTTGGTCATTTTATCATAGTTTGAGTTATGGAGCTCGGATTTGGGTGATTTTAGAGGCGATTTTCACCACTTAATTAGTGTAATTACTTTTGACTCCATTTTGATTATATTCCATGATTCCATTTTGGAATTTGATTGATGATTTTAATAGAGAATTTGGAGGTTTATGTCTACTCTTTCCTAAAGTGATTAAATTAGTTCTGAACATCGATTCAGATTCGGATTTGTGTGAAAATAGTATAGTTGGACTCGTAATTGAATGGGTTGTCAGAATTTGTGAGTTTTGTCGGGTTCTGAGGTGCGGGCATGTTGACCTTTTGGTTGACTTTGAGTAATTGATTAAAGATTCGACCTTTATCGCTTTTGTTTGTTTGTTTCCTAAGGTATTATTTGTTGTTTTTGAGTTGCTTTTGGCTAGTTTTGAGTTGTTCGGAGGTTGATTCTCGCAGGATAGCATTTCTAAAGTGTTGTTTGGCTTGCATGAGGTATGTATCTTGCCTAAGCTTGGTTGAGACACTAGTTGCCTGAGTTATTTGAGATAGCTATGTGTTATGGGTGCGCATATGTGTGGGGTTTGAGCCCATGTGTGAGCACCGGGTATTTATCCATGCTCGGGGTAGTACTTAGGCTATGACATGCCTTGAATCGATTGTTAAGCTTCATGTTGTGATGTTTTTCATGTTTGTAACCCTGTTGTGAACTATTTGACCATGTTTGAGGTTACATAAAGGTTAATCTCCTAATTGAACCTGATAATTACTACTTTCGTGATGTAATTGTCAGATTTGAGCTATGATAGTACACTTTGCACGTGCATACACCTTAGCATAGCATGTCACTTATCGCAGTCCATGAGTATGACATGTTATGTTCATTGATCATGTACATGTATTCTTGCATATCTGCTTCTCTGTGTATTATGGTTGGACTAGTAGCCCGTGACCATGCCGGGCGGATTGTGACATTGAGCTTGTGATCATGCCGGGTGGATTGTGATATTGCGCCTGTTACCACGCCGGGCTAATTGTGATATTGGCACGCGAGTTGTCTCTGCAGCACCTGCGTTGTGCAGTTGATATTATTGGCATGTTGGTTGCCGTGCAGCACGTGAGTTGTCCGTACAGATCCAAATATTGATATTATTGGCACGTGAGTTGTCCATGCGGTTGATATTATTAGCACATGAGTTGTCCGTGCAACACGTGAGTTGTCCGTGCAGTGTGTGGATATGGATCCATCCCCCTAAGGTCACCCTTTCATGTTCCTTCTTGATGGTGTACACGCGGATTGTGAGAAACTGACGAGTTTCTGATTGATATGAGATCTGGCAGAGCTGGTTACTGGTTTGGTTTGGTTTTTGAGATTCTGATTTGGGCGTGAGAGCCAAGATGATATTTCTATTTGGATCGGGTTGCGCGCTGGCAACTGGTTGATATTTGATTATATCATTTCTTCTTTATTTGCAATATTTATTGGATGTTTGTCTGATTTATTTGCATATCTTCATTATATGCTAGATTGTTGATTGGATAGAGTACGTTAAGGAAAAATTGTTTGCACCATGGTGATCTTATCTGAAATTTCATGATTTTATCATATTACTGTTATACTTGTGAAAATTATGAACAGTACAAGTGATTAGCGAGTATCATTTATATTTCTTGCTTCTATTACCTCGTGAGGTTAGTTATGATACTTATTGAGTACATGAGGTCGGTTGTACTCATACTACACTTTTGCACCTTGCGTGCAGATCTAGGAGCCGATTGCTGATTATGTCGGGAGCTGTCATTGATGATGTAGCTATTTTGGGCATAGCTACCACTCATCCTTGGTAGTTTAGATTTGGGTTATGTTTATGTATATTTCAAAGAAACGTTGTAAATATTTTCATACCAGCTTTGCAAATATAAAGTCTTGGTGGCTCATGACTTGTACTACCAGTCCTTGATTTGTTGTATAGAGATTAAGTTATTTCGCATATTGAGTAATTATTTTCATTTGAATTGAGTTTATTGTTATTTGGCTTACCTAGCGGATTTGGTTAGGTGCCATCACAATTAGTTAGATTTTGGATCACGACAAATATTCTATAAAAATTTATTATGAAATATACTAATTTACAAGGCTAAGTACAAAATATGAGGGCAAATTGAGTATCAACAAGAGGCCATCCTATAAGGCCGGTTCAGTCAGTGCTTCAGGTATCACATGGTGCTTCGAGCAGTCGTGCTTCTTATGGGTCTCGTCCTGAGCAGCTTGCATACAATGCACCTTCAGCTCCTATCAGTGCACCGCCTATTTCAGAGATATCACAGTTGTTATTCAGACCGTCAGGTTCAGTCCCAAATTCAGTAGCGACATCAGCTGAGAGAGTGCTTTGAGTGTGGAGGTATGGTTTATATCGGGAGGTATTGTCCTAGACTTCAGAGTAGTATGCCACAACAGGGTACTCGTGGCATGATTTCGGTACTGGTTTCTCCACTGTGCGCTCAGCCAGCTAGAGGTGGGGGTCAGGCAGCTAGAGGTGGATGTCAGACAGCTAGAGGTGGATGCCAGTCAGTGAGAGGCCGTCCGAGAGGTAGAGGTTAGATTGGTGGGGCTCTGCCCCGTTGCTATGCATTCCTAGCAAGACCTAAGACGGAGTCGTCTAATGCGGTCATCACATGTATTGTTCCGATTTGCCATAAAGATGCATCAGTTTTATTTGATCCGGGCTCTACTTATTCGTATGTGCTATCTTATTTTGCTTCACATTTTGATATGTCTTGTGATTCTTTGAGTACTCCTATTTATTTGTCCATGCCCGTTGGCGATTCTATTTTGGTGGACCGGGTCTATCGTTCTTGTTTGGTCACTATCAGGAGCTAGGAGACTTGGATTGACCTTCTGTTACTTAATAAGGTGGATTTTGATGTGATTTTAGGCATGGATTGGTTGTCATTGTATCACGCTATCTCGGATTGTCACGCTAAGACTGACGTTAGCCATGCCAAGTTTGCCTCGATTGGAGTGGAGAGAGACTCGTAGTTACTCCACTAGTAGAGTAATTTCATTTGTGAAGGCTCGGCGTGTGGTCGAGAAGGGGTGTTTTGTGTATTTGGCTTATATCCGTGATTGTAGTGCCGATGTGCCTTCTATGGATTCAGTTCCGGTGGTGAGAGAGTTCCCAGATGAGTTGGTTTCGGGCACTCCGCCTATTTCTATTCTACCATACCGTGTGGCTCCAGTTGAGTTGAATGAATTGAAGGAGTTGTTGCAGGATTTTCTCGACAAAGGATTCATTAGACCTAGTGTCTCTCCTTAGGGTGCACCTGTGTTGTTTGTGAAGAAGAAGGACGGATCGATGAGGATGTGCATAGACAAGTTCCATGGTGTTTTCCAAGATTGAATTGAGGTCAGGCTACCATCAGGTAAAGACTAGGGAATTGGATGTCCCAAAGACAACTCATCGGACTCGGTATGGTCACTACGAGTTCTTTGTGACGTCATTTGGCTTGACTAATGCCCCAACATCCTTTATGAATTTGATGAACCTGGCTTTCAAGCATTATCGAGATTTCTTCATGATCGTCTTCATTGACGATATTTAGGTTTGTTCCTGTAGTCGAGAGGAGCGTGAGCATCACATATGGATTGTACATCACATTCTGAAGGATCCTCAATTATATCCCAAGTTTTTGAAATGTGAGTTCTGGTTGGACTTAGTTGGCTTTTTACGCCATGTTGTATCTTTCGAGGGTATCAAGATGGATCCTAAGAAGATTGAGGTAGTTCGGAACTGGCCTAGACCAACTTCAGCTATAGAGATTCGGAGCTTCTTGGGTTTGGCAGGTTATTATCACCGGTTCGTGGAGAGGTTTTCATCCATCTCAGCCCCATAGACCAAGTTGACCCAAAAGGGTTGTGACGACATGATAGGTCGATTTGAGTACTAGCCTTAATTTCCTGTGTTCCCGACTCTCATAGCTTCATTTGATATTTATTGTTTTGCATGCATTGTCCGTATCTCCTTCCGGAAAGCTTTTAGGTAAAATTTTGAAGAAAATATGATTTTTCGACTAAAAATAAGGCTTGAGTTGACTACAGTCAACGTTTTTGGTAAACAACCTAGGATAAGTATTTTGACGATTTCGGTAGGTTTGTATGATGTTCTTGAGTGTTGATGATTGACTCTTGTCATTTAATGTTATTTTGGTGATTTGAGGTAGTGAGCAAGTTGTAGGATGTTATTACACTTGTGTGCATGTTCTGTCTGGAGCTCGAGGGGCTCAAGTGAGTTTTGGATGCATTGCGGATTGATCCGGAATAGCTGGTGAGATTCTATTACTAGTGTTGAACTGCAGCTCTCGCATTTGCGAGGACCTGTTCGCAAATGTGAACTCCACATTTGCAAAGTCGAGCTTGCATTTGCGATAAAGGGCAGGAAGGGCAACTTCGCATTTGTGAAGAAGTGTTCGCAATTGCGGACAAGCTAGGATCACTTTTGTGAGGCATGACTCGCTTTTGTGACTTGGTACTATAATATGCAGATTCGCAAATGCGAATCTTTGACTGTATTTGCAATGGAGGAGGCCTCGCAAATGTGTGGTATCTGTCATATTTAAGACTTATTTAGGCTGGGGGCACTGTTCGCATTTGCAACTAGTGTTTCGCATTTGCAACAGTCGCAATTGCAAGCAAGAATTTGCAATTGCGATACCTGCAACTAGGTAAAAGATGGGAAAGTCAGGACTTAGCTCATTTTACACTATTTTTCAACCCTAGACTTCATATAGGCAATTTTTAGAGAGCATTTTCTTCCCAAATTCATTGGTAAGCACATTTTACTAGTTTTCAATCAATTTCAACTATTTTTCATGAACTTCTAACATCAAATATATGAGTTTCAAGGTAGATATTAGGGGTTTTGGTTAGAATTTTGGGATTTTGTAAAATGGAGATTTTGACCTCAATTTGAGGTCGAATTTCAAAACAAATCACATAACTGGGCCGGTGAGTGAATGAGTAATCAAGATTTGGTCCGAATCTCGGATTTCGACCAAGCGGGCCTGGGGTTGACTTTTGTTGACTTTTTTAATTTAGCTAAAGATTGAACCCTTTTCATTCATAGGTAGTTTCTAAAGTATATTTTGAATTGTTTGAAAGATAATTGGCTAGATTCGGTTGGTTTAGAGGCTTGTTCGAAAGGAAAATCCATGATTGATTATTAATTTGGTTGAAGAAAGAGGTAAGTGTCATGTTTAACTTTGATTTGAGGGAATTAGGACCTGTTTGGTCTATTTGCTACGTGAACTATGTGTGGGGATGATGTAGATGTGAAGTGACGAGTGTATGCGCTGTCATGGTATAAAGCATGGGGGTTGGGCTATTTACCTTTATGTCATCATTTATTCCATGTTATATCTCGTTACCTTCTTTGATTGCTACATGTCCTTACTTGTTATTCATGCCTTATTTTTTATCTGTCATTTAATTGTTAATGTTTCGGTTTATCCATTCTTCGATCAATATTTTCTTACCTGATATATGTTCCTACCTTTATTAATGGTATGTCTTCATCGTTTCATGCATGTATTTGCCTTTATTATCTTTAACTTACTTGTTGCACTTTATTATGTTGTATCTAATTGTATGAGTCCTTTAGCTATTCTTGCATTTAATGATTTGTCGTGGTTTGTGAATATGAGATATTGGTTGTTCTCTGTTGGTACTAGTAGTTTCTTTGGTGTTTTATACGCTTTGGTTCCTTTTGTGTTGGGATTACTGAATTTGGATCTGTTGAGTTGTTCATGTTAATGAGTTGATATTTAGAACGTCTTGTACGCCGCAATAGTATTGAAATGAATTGATAATAGAAATAGGTTGCACGTTGCAACCGATATTGATATGATATTGGGATCGGGTTGCACTCCGCTATATATATTGAAATGATTTGGGATCGGTTTGTGCGCCGCAACGGGGTATGGTGTGTTGTAATTATTTGTAGCTATGGTGTTCTATTTCTGTACCATGATGTGGGGATTTTGAGATGTTGTTATTCTGGGACCCTTTGTTAGTTGATCTTCGGGTCCCGTTATTATGAGTTTATTCGTTTTCTCTATATTTCTGTAGTTTTCTAATTATTATTCGTGCAGGTTTATAGCGAGTGTCTTGTCATAGCCTCGTCACTACTTCGTCGAGGTTAGGCTTGATAGTTACAGAGTCCATGAAGTCAGTTTTACTCATAGTACACTTCTGCACTTCTTGTGTAGATCTCCTTCTATCTTGTTTTACTGTTTATCTAGTTTCAGACATTTGTATTTCATTTCTTACCATATTTATAGTATTCTATGCTTATGTACTTGTGACTCCAGATTTCTGGGATTAGCTTAAATTGCATTACGTATAGATTTATTTTATATATTTTCAGAGTATTTCTGTCATTAATTATTAATGTTCTGCCTTTAAATTTTTAAAATTGGTTAATTATTTATATAATGATGACTTGCCTAGCAAGTGGATGGTAGGTGCCATCACGTGTCATGACCCAATATCCATCTAGCCGGTGATGGCACCTAACCTAACCAGCTAAGCAAGCCAAACAGCATAAATTACAACTAAATTGAGAAATCAACAATTTATGTAGTAGAAACTAAAACCCAATACGATACAACTACCCCAAGATCTAGTGGTACAAGTAATGAGCCATTATGATTTAGATTTATCAAAGGGATATGAAGAATAAATACAATTACTGTTTGAAGTTTACATAGGCAAAACTTCAATCTAAGCTACCATGAACAAGAGACAGCTCGAATCTGGAACGCGGGTACGTCTTCAATGCACGACTTCGTCTTCCATAGCTACATAGCTCCAAGATCTGCACACAAGGTGCAGAACTGTAGCATGAGTACAACCGACTCCATGTACCCAGTAAGTATCTTAACAAACCTCGGTGAAGTAGTGACGAGGCTTTACGTTAAAAATACTCACTTATTACTTTTACCAATGCAAATTATAAGCAGAAAGAGCAATATGAGAGAAATACATAAATAATCACGTAAAAAGTGAAGACAAGAATACAAATGACAGAGGGCCCCCGAATATCATCACTTCTCAGTCTCACAACACCATATGGTAACAAAAACCATAGATAAGAATAACCATAATACATCTTCTTCGCTGCAGCGCACAACTCGATCTCACATATATAATGAACACTGTTGCGGCATGCAACCCGATATATATATAAATGACCCAGACGGTTGATTTTTGTATTGTAGCCCCGTTCCCCTATTTATTGCTTCTTCTACATCCATTTGTGGTTATGTGACTTGTCGAGGTGGTTGGAGTGGTTTCGGGGAAGTTTCGGAATGAACTGGGACAATTAGTCCCAAGGTTGAGAGCTTAAGTTGAAAGAATTGATAGGAGTTTGAATTTTGTGTATACGACTCCGGAATGGAGTTTTGATGGTTCCAATAGATTCGCGTAGTCATTTTGGACTTAAGAGTATGTCTTGATGTTGATTTGGAGGTCTGTAGATTTATTTAAGGCTTTTTGGCGAATGTTGGAAGTTGAAGGTTCGGAAGGTTGAGAGGTTTGACCGAGAGTTGACTTTGTTGATACCTGGTTCAGATTTTTGTTTTGCGAGTTGTAGTAGGTCTTGCTGTTCATTTTGGACTTGCATGAAAAATTAGAGGCCATTCCGAGTTGATTTGATATGGTTCTACACAGGTTTTAGAAGTGAGAAGTTCATTAGGCTTGAATTGGTGTGCAATTCATGGTTTTGATATTGTTTGATGTGATTCGAGGATTCGAGTAAGTTTGTATTGTGCTTTTGGACTTGTTGGGATGTTTGGATGCAGTGACGGGGCCTTGGGTCTGATTCTGGTGGTTGGCAGATCATTTTGGGACATTAAAGGATTGCCGATGCTTGGTAGATCAGGTACAATCGCACCTGCAAGGAATTTTCCACAGGTGCAACAATGGAGAAGCGGCATGTGGAGCTCATATGCAGATAAGGCTGGGCTAGGCGGAGTCCACTGGTGCGGATGAGTATTCGTAGTTGCGGAAGATGGTCGCAGAAGTGGGCTAGGCTAGACTTGCAGAGGATCGCAGATGCGAGGTAGTTGCCACATCTGCGAGCCCGCAGATGCAGAAGTTAGAGTGCATAAGGGAAATTAGGACGGAAGCTGGGAATCCATGGATGCGGAGAGTGGATCACAGAAGCAGTCCTGCAGGTGTAGAAATGGGATCGCAGATGCGTATGGTCGGGACTTAAGTGTTCTGTCGAAGCGATGTTTTGACTGCAAAAGCAGTGTCGCAGGTACTACCAAATTGACCGCAGATACGAGAATCACTGGGGAGAATATAAAAGTTAGGGTTTAAAATTTTTCTCATTTTGGAATTCTGGAGTTCCGCTAAGGGCGATTTGTGAGAGGCTTTTTGCTACAATTGAAGAGGCGAGTGAAGTTTAATCACTTTTGATGTTAGATATTGATTACACATTGATTATTACACCTACTTCGTGTGAATTTTAGTAAAATTTGGGGATTTTAGACTATGTTGTTGGAGAGTGAGAATTGGTGATTTGAGGGTTGATTTGAGGTTGGAATTGGATAACATTAGTATGGTTGGACTCGTAATTGAATGGGTGTTCGGAATTTGTGAATTTTGTTGGGTTTCAAGTGCGAGCCTGAGGTTGACTTTGCATATTTGATTCAATACATTAGCTTTATCATTTGTAATTGTGTCCTATGGCAATTATTGATGGTATTAAGTTGCTTTGGCTAGATTCAAGTTGCTTGGAGGCAGATTCACGTGGCAAGGGCTTTTTGGAGTATTGATTTGCACGCTTTGAGGTAAGTAACATATCTTAACTTGGATTTGAGGGTATTTAACCTTGAGGATTACGTTATATGAAAGGTATTGGGGTGAGATACGTGCTAGGTGAAGGTCGTGTGTGCGGGCACCGGTGTGTTCATGATTTGAGATGAATTTTAGACTATTAAGGTATTAGTTGGCTATCATGCCTTGTTATATCTCTTTTTCTAGACCTGTATGTCTATTTGAGTGTCTGATTCATGTTAGAAATCATTTCTAGGCTATGTGCTATTTGCTTTTGAAATCTGGAGGTAGTACTCCACTCACCAAGTAATTGACAAAGTCTGCATACCATGGAGGGGAAACATGATTGATTGCGAAAAGTTGTTCATCGGGGAAGAATTCTTTTATTTGTCCGTCTTCTTCCAAATGTGCATGATTTTCTAGTCGAGAAAGATGGTCTGCCACCTGGTTTTCAGTTCCCTTCCGGTCTCTGATTTCTACGTCAAATTCCTGCAACAATAGTACCCAGCGCATTAATCGAGCTTTAGATTCTTTCTTAGTAAAAAGGTACCTGATTGCTGCATGGTCAGTGTGGACGATGACTTTCGTTCCTACTAAGTAAGCGCTGAACTTTTCGAATGCCCAAACTACCGCTAGCAACTCTTTTTCGGTAGTGGTATGGTTTTGTTGTGCCGGGTCCAGAGTCTTGCTTGCGTAGTAAATAGAATGGAACACCTTCTCCTTACGCTGCCCCAATACTGCTCCAATGGCCAAATCACTTGCGTCGCACATGAGTTCGAAGGGTATTGACCAATCCGGTGCCACAATGATAGGTGCAGTTATCAGCTTCCCTTTAAGTGTTTCGAATGCCTTAAGACAGGAATCATCGAATTTGAAGGGTACATCTTTCTCAAGCAACCTGCACAAAGGAGTAGAAATTTTAGAAAAATCTTTGA